>JAHZMZ010000051.1:0-35878 GCA_027743805.1 Lepidocyrtoides sp. E14
GCAAGGAAATGCTCAATTTGTTTATCAACGTAACATTGGAGACACTCTTATACATTTGATTCAGTCTTGAGTGTATGTAATAGGTACATACCGTACTGAAATGAGTAGTAAAACAGAAACGAGTAAAAGGAAATAAAATTATTACATGAAGGAAAAAAGTAAAATGTACTATTTTCAATTGCTTACTATTATTTTTTAAGCTAACTCACAAGATATTTCTATGCACGATATATTTGTATTGTATGATTAGTGAATGCCACATTCTTTATTCCTTGAAATACTTTTTTCTTAACTCTGTTGCGCTGCTGTGTCATTTAATCGTTCCACAACTTAAAAATAGACAATTGCTGATTATGGAAGGTGTACACATTACAAAAATGTGTAATTTACACTTATATACTGTCAATAAATACTCTGATACACAAGGATGAAAATACATTGAAGATACTTGATTATAATAAACAAAATGTAAGCACAAAAATGATTCCAATGATGAAAAAGCTGACACTCATTTTTGTCTCCATTCTCCAGGTTAGCTCGTCTTCACTCGTCAATCCACATAAAAATATATAAGCATTGCATGATGGTCGAAATTTATTTACGTTTTTACGTATGTATCATTTTCTACTTGACAGTATATGCATGCATGGTAACAGTGGGTAACAAGCATGCATGTAGGTAGGTAGGTAGGAAGACAGAAGGCATCGTGAACGTGTGAAAAAAGTTGTTCAAATTTATCTTTACTCTTCTCGTTCATTGAGCCAATTTCATAACTAACTATGTACTTATAAATTATGCGTATGAAATATTTCAACTTTTTTCAGGTTATCCAGTTTTCAAGGCTGAAAAACTAAGCAAAACTGCTTCAATCATTTTTGTCTCCATTCTCCAGGTTAGCTCGTCTTCACTCGTCAATCCACATAAAAATATATAAGCATTGCATGATGGTCGAAATTTATTTACGTTTTTACGTATCATTTTCTACTTGACAGTATATGCTTAAGTGGGTAACAAGCATGTAGGTAGGTAGGTAGGAAGACAGAAGGCAACGTGAACGTGTGAAAAAAGTTGTTCAAGTTTATCTTTACTCTTCTCGTTCATTGAGCCAATTTCATAAATAACTATATACTTATAAATTATGCGTATGAAATATTTCAACTTTTTTCAGGTTATCCAGTTTTCAAGGCTGAAAAACTAAGCAAAACTGCTTCAAAAATTAGATTAAAGTTACACTTGAATGAACGGAGATGATACATAGTACTTATGTACTACATATTAAATAAAATAATATTTTGATGTTTCTACATTTTAATTTTCCTTCGTCGTGCTTAATCTTTAACTTCCATTAAAGAAAGAAACAACACATATAGATGTATTGGGTTGGTACCTACATAAATACACCACAAAGTAAATGAAGATGAGAACTAACGAGACGGTCGTAAACCCCTGTCTAGTAACTGCTAGTGCAGAAATGACGTTCTTGTTCTAGTACTCAAATGGTACATTTTGGAATATTGCAAATCTGTTGGTTCCATGCATGTTCCGTGTTACCGTTTAGTTGAGCTCGAACTCAGTTTGAAAAGACCATTCTAATTTCTAATCTAATCTAAATGTTTCACATACTGCATTTTTGCATAATATTATTATGTCAGACTAGACAGGCTTGTATGTATTGGCAATACATTCGGTTTCTCCTGTCATATGAAAAAGAACAGGCATCATTTGCCGTTCAACCTTTTGGTTTTAGTTATAATTTAAAATTATGGCAAACCCAATAACCCAAATATATCGCAAATTCTAATTCACAATGTTTGCAAGTTTGCCTGCAATTTCTAAATTATTGTAATTGTAATAATGCCTTTTCATGCTATTTTTTTGCCAGATAGACAAAGATTTTATCACTACATCTTATTATTTGTATGTATCAGATGCATATCATATGCATAATATATACCTGCTAGCTACTGAACGTATTATTGGCATTGGATTTCAAGTTTCATTCTCGATAACAAAATGGCACTGAAGAATTAGGCAAAGTTCTGCAAAACTGCATCACACACAATAGGCAATATAGGCATCCTAAAAATGAATGTACGTATTTTATGTTTTTTTGAATGGCCGATATTGACGCTGTGTCCCACTGCCCCGAAGAAGCAAGTAGCGCATTCAAAAACCTAACTGGGGCTAAGCGTCATTTAGTATATTTCTTCGTAGTCTGATAGCTCACCGGTCATGTCATGACGTTAGTAGTAGTAGTAACTCACTTATAAATCAGGATCAAATGGTATCCCATGGAAAAGTAGGCTATTGAAATTAAAACAATATTAAACCAAGACCGGAAGTTTCTTTTGGTTGATTATTCGTTTACAAATTTCCACCTTCTAGTCTGTGTCGTCACTCTTCACTGTCACTGGACATTTCTTAGTGCATGCATATTAATTATGGTGTGTAGCAAGTAGCGATAAGCTAACCCAGTGTGTTTTTAAAATCCCTTTTTAGAAAATCCGTACACGTAGATTCGTTGTGGTAGAGTGAAGATGTCGGTCATAGGCATTGATTTTGGTGCCGAATCCTGCTTCGTTGCGGTTGCCAGAGCTGGAGGGATCGAGACAGTGGACAATGACTACAGTATGCGGGCCACACCGTGCGTATTTTTGACGATTATCATTTCCATTCCAGCTATTAAGCAGCCCAATACGTACTCCGATATTGGGTCAATAATAAAAACGGGGTTGCAAAGATGTTGAAAGATTAATGGGACCATTGTATATTTTTTTTTCATGACATGTCACATGTAGATCGTATGTGGCATTTGGTGATAAACTAAGGATTCTAGGAGTAGCCGCAAAAAATCAGGAAGTAACCAATCTCAAGAACACACTGTTTGGATTCAAACGTTATTTAGGACGCCGGTATGACGATCCAAAAATACAAGAGGAAATCAATAAGGTTCCATTTGAAGTTGTACAAATGGATAATGGGGGAGTGGGGTTAAAGGTTAAATATCTTGGAGAGGAGCAAGTCTACAGTCCTGAGCAAGTAACAGCAATGCTGTTCACAAAATTAAAGGAAACTGCAGAAAACGCGATTCATACAAAGGTTCACGACTGCGTAATATCGGTAAGTAAGTGTATTTTTGTTAATTCTAGGTTATTATAACAGGATGTTTTGAGCTTTAATAATAAAAGAATCGGTGTTTTTTCCTAAAATATTTCCAAGCTATTGTCATGTCAAGTGAAAAATTATGTAATAGTACATATTTTATATCGTTAGGTCCTGGCATGTGCGTCTGACCCATACTTAGGTGGAAGAAACTTTGATGCCGCTCTTGCTGCTCATTTTTGTAACGAATTTCGCACTAAATACAACATAGACACTGAGAGTAACGCGAGAGCGTATATGCGATTGATAACTGAAGTTGCAAAAATTAAAAAGCAAATGTCAGCGAATGCAACAAAGTTGCCTTTAAATATCGAGTGTTTAATGGCTGACAAGGATGTGAGCAGTTCTATGTGTCGAGCGGATTTTGAGAATATGTGTGCTGCGTTATTACACCGAGTAGAACTTGTGCTTCAAAAGTGTCTTGAAGACTCTAGTAAGTCTTTTCTCGTTGTTTTTTGATATATGTCACTGGGTGTTACTGTTACACTAGGTTTTAAATGTGCAAACTGATTCCGCTCTATGCAGAACTTAACGTTGATGACATTCACTCTGTGGAAATTGTCGGTGGTTCTACAAGAATTCCAGCCATCAAGAATTTAATCGAAAAAATATTCCATAAAACACCATCGACAACGTTGAACCAGGACGAAGCTGTCTCAAGGGGTTGTGCACTGCAGTGTGCAATTTTATCACCAACCTTTAAAGTTCGGGATTTCAACATTACTGATGCTCAATTATATCCTATCAAATTGATTTGGGATGAATCCATTGGGGAAGATGGGTGAGAATTTTGTAGTTTGTATGTAGTTACCTTTTAAGCCAAAATTGCCATAATCAATGTACCTAAACATTTTCGTTGATGATGGTTTTCTTTCACACTGTAGTGGATGTGAAGTTTTTCCACTTTATCATCCCATTCCATTTTCGAGAGTATTGACATTCTACCGAAAAAAACCGTTGAATTTACAAGCTATTTATGCTACTCAGGTGCCCTTTTCAACGAATGAAATTGGTAAGCGTGTAGTGTTTCCTAACTTTCTGCTGCTACTCCCAGCGTTTATTAATTTACCAATCTGTTTTAATTTGTTTACTTTTTACTAGTTCACATGAAATCTAATATTTTTAATTGTTTTTTATCGTAGGAAAGTATACTATCAATTTTCAAAATAATGACACTGACCCGTGTAAATTAAGAGTAAAAGTCAGAATGAACAAGAATGGAATTTTTAGAATTTGTGGTGCCACTGTGTATGAAAAAGCAGAAAGTGGAGAGGTATTTAAGTATAATTTTTCAATACTTTTAATAAACAATCTTAACCAAAATACGGTCGTAAATTTCATCCAACAATACAAAATAAATTTGCTTTCATCAGAACGTTGAAGAGTCAATGGAAACAGAAACGCCCGCATCTGGAGAAAGTGTTGGTTCAAATCAAGATGAATGTGACGCCAATAAAACCGATGCGCCTATGGACAGTACAGGAAACCCAGACGTAGTTCCTGACGTGAATATGGTAAATTTCACTAAAGAATGACTATTGGCATGCACGGACTTCAATAGAGTAAGCTTTTATGTAAAATCAACATAAAACTTGTACAGGAAGAGGAAAATACATCGAATTCGAAAGTGACCGTTTACAAACCTAAAGAATTAACTGTCGAATCTATAACGTTTGGTCTATCCCGCAGTGATCTGGAAGAAAAAATAATGGCAGAAGTATTTGATAAGTTCATTAGTTTATATTATGAATCGTTGCAATGTTGGACTTTTTATAACTCGTTATGTTCTTATTAATTAAATGAATAAATTATTGTTACACATGCAGACCCACATGATTAGCAGAGACATAAATGCGAAGAAAAGACTTGACAGTAGAAACGCTCTAGAAGAGTACGTATATGATTTGAGGGAAAAACTTGAAACGCAATTAAGTAAATTTGTCGAAGCAGAGGAAAAGAAAGCGCTATGTGACACACTGAGCACTCTTGAAGATTGGTTGTATGAAGATGGTCATGACGAGGCGAAAGAAAGGTACTTGGAAATACTGCAGGATTTAAAGGTAACTTTCTCAACCGTTATTTAGTAAGTTTTAACCGCATATTATGAACTATGTGACAATTTAATTTTAAATATGCTTTTAAAAATTTCATTAAAAGAGTAAAGGCGAGCCAATTAAGGAGCGCAAGTTGGAATCAGAGGAAAGGCCAAAAGCTATAAAAGAAGTTGAAATAGCACTCCAACTCGCTCGAAAAGTGGTGGATTTGTTTAATGCAAAGGATCCCAAGTACGACCATATTCCTCAAAAAGATACCGACAAAGTTGTTACGGCTGTCAAAGAATGTGAAGTCTGGTTAGACAACTGTCGTCAACTATTCAGCCAAGACTTCCAGCCTCATATGCCTGCTCCTGTCAAATACAAGGAAATCCTGGAGCAACGCCAAGTCCTAAACAGCAAAGTAAATGCAGTCATTAACATTCCGAAACCGAAAGTAGAACCTCGAAAGGATGAAGCCAAGGTAGATGATATCGACAAAAGTAAAAATGTATCAGCTTCTCAAGGTGATAATCATAATGAATTCTCCTCTGAGAACATGCAAGAAATGGATGTAGAATAATTTAAATTTTGTATCTTTAAATGTTGATTTGATAATGACTGTGTGCATAGTATATTCAACAATACTCTTTTGGTAGTACACAATAATAATGTAATAGTATTAGCAGGTATCATAATATTTAGGTACAATCTAGGTACGTATGTTTCATTAAAAATTGATAATTTTTACTCGTGTTTAAGTGTCATGTATCTGTGAAATGTATTTAAATTTACGACTGAATGTAAATAAAAAAGTCCTGGTTAAATAGCAAGTGTAGCAGTGTGTTTATGTATAGTTGCCAATTTTTAATTGGTTGCTCAAATTACCGAAGGCTGGCCTGTGCACCCTTTTTCTTACGTGTCGTATTTTTACAACCGACACCAATGTATCCAAAGGTTGCGTAGATGCTACCTTCTCGAACCATATTATGCATGGCTCATAAGAAAAACAAAAGGGGTTTGCATGAACCTTCATCTAATCTGACTGAACCTTAGAACCTCATTGCTGTTCAAAGGACTAACTGTGATAAGAGACAGAAAATCGTTAGTGTCAATTGTTACACACAAGCAGCCAGTAAAGTGTTGTGTGTACAGACTTATGGAGACGCAGACGTGACATTCAAAGTGTTATTTATTAACACTTTGAAATATACTCAATTGAAGTATTGATATGTCTGCTGTCCGCCGGTTGTAGACTAAACCTCACTAATAATTTCGTCGTTGGTCTTTCTACGAATTTTCTCCCTGGTGTTTTCCCCCCATGTATAAAATGTATATCACGGAAGCTGTTGTCTTAGCTGAAGAATATGAGTACTACGGTACCGAGAATTGTACCTGGCATTTTGATTATGATTATGGATTCTTTCTCTGCAATCGAATTGCATTCTTTTCAGGTACATTCTTAAATCTAAGCTCAGAGCAAATAAAATAACAGGATTGAGTGCGATTTGTACGTATGTGAAATTCCTGATGAAACGAAAGTAAAATCGAACATAGATTTCCAACACTTCTGGAAGTATTTCCTTTGGTAAATCCAATGGAAATTGAAATATTCCATATGGCAGCCAGAACACCAGAAAAATTGTGGTAAATAAACATGAATTTCGAAGCAGCCGTAATCGATTGTCCGTGAGACTGCTGTTGGAGTACTGAGGTATGGTACAGTCTACGGATTGATCCTGTGTAAATATAAAAAACAAGACAATTTGTTTGCAATTTGGCAGTGGCAAACTCATTTGTAAACATCTGTCGTGTTGATTTACGGAAATAGTAATGCATACATACATATTAATTATTTATTGTATAAATCAATTCGAAGAACTAACTTACACCGGATAACTTCAGAAACTTCATGATTTTTTGTGTCTTCACTGATTCTGAAAGCATACAAACAATGAGAAATTGTAGGAAAATGAAAATTTAAAAAAATAAACAGTTCTCCGACAATCATAACAAAACGCGATTTAGAAGAAAGTATATGAGAAAACGTGATCCTCCATTTGTTGAAGGGATTTCAGATTTTAATAGGTTTCACGTTACCCCAAAGCTGCTACTATTCACTCACTACTTAACTGTAGCCTATCGGTTTATTTTTGTTGACTGAAACTTACACTGAGTCATGCATACTACATACTTAAAAATCGATTTTTTGAAAGTATAAAATTTCAACAAATATTAAAAATTCAATGCGATAACACCATTTTTCAACTTATCCTTCAAGTTCATTTAACGCATTCTCTACAGAGTAGACACCTACCTATTCAGACCTGAATATAAGACGCATTGACATATTGTGCACATTGCACACTTATGTGTGCTTTCAAGGTTTTGCTGAAATAATTTGTACACTTTTCTAAGTGATTTTCTCACTCATTTTCAATCATATCAAACACAAGGTAAATAAAAGTTGAAAACATGAAAGAATTTTTGTTTTCCGAATTTCACTTACCATGCACTAAGATTATTGCTGGAATGATATGGACAGACATGAGGTACGCAACTCCATAAACCATACTTAAAGCTGTTCGATCAAGAAGTAAAACCTGCAAGAATAATCAAGCTATTTATTTAACGGCCTGACTGCCAACTGACAATTCACAAAAATCGATATTTTTTCCATAAAATTGCAAATATACATATGTTAATTAGTGTCGCAATCAATAGGAATACTTATACCGACATAAAATCATAATCATCTTATACATACAAGCAAAAATAGAAAAATATACCAGCAGGGTAAGTAAAAAGTATTTTGAAAGTGAACCTTTGCGCATTTATATGCTGCTGGAATACATTCAGAGTGAACTCGAGTGAAAGCTAGTGGTGTCACAATGATGACAGAAAAGCTCCAGATAAAAATAATCTTCCAAGCGGGAGTAATACTTGAACAATTCATTGGGTTGCGTGCTACCCTCCCACGGTCCAGAGATATCACCATCGTAGTGAGTGCAACACATGGGATAGGAATGCCTACAGTAGGGCACAAAGAATCCAATGCATAACGATTTTTGTCGCCTGCATATAACAAAGCTGAATCAAAGTAATTAGTAATTAATTATACACGCTTCCGTTATGCTTGATCTCCCCAAGCCCAATCAGATATATTGTGTTACACCTCATAGTGGTCTTATAGTGTTATGTACTAGTAATTATAAAAAAAATATAAGCATGAAAGATGCAGTTTTACTGCATTGCAATCCCTACTAAATGTATGAATTATGCGCATACTAATAGAACCTAGCTACCTAAGAATTTTTCTTTTATCTCAACCATGCTCATGTTTTAAAAAACATGTTCCAGATTGATTTGCTGAAGGAATACCAGTTAGTGAAGTTTTATTATTACATAATATTCTATCTTTGTTTTGCTTGTTCCGAAGTATATAGTTTATTGCTCAACTAACTGTTGGTATTCTTGTTCAAATTAAGGCAATGTTACAGTACAAAAGAAATGTGGAAGGAAGGAACATGTATGAAATACACAGTATGCAAAAACCATTTGAGAGGAAGCTGGAGAAACAAAACTTTGATAAATAAATATATGAGATTGCCCTTCAGTTGTGTCTTCCAGCGCTTTTATCTGGTTAAACGTTTTGAATGTCTTTTTATGCAATGCTAGATTGCTGGTCTGTCAAAAGGGGATTTATAGTGTCTCTACCATGACACAGTGTTGCTGGATTCTTTAAGTAAAAATAATGACATTGTAAACTTACATTGTATACAGCGCAGACTGAAAACATCAAGTAAATGCCACAAAAAGATTTAAAAACTTACGATGAATAACTGCAAGCAGACGACATCTGAATGTGCTGTAGCTCCATATTTCATAAACATTTTCTACCAAACGGAGGTTAGCTGATATCATGAATAAAATTGAAGACAATGACAGGTTGACGATCAAATAGTTGGCTTGTCTAGAAATAAAAGAGAAAGTTTTTAAGTACACAATGCTCTCTGGTGGTTACCCATTGCTTCATAGCTCTTCTAAATCTCTTTCGTGCTAACAAACTGCTCATTTGCAAAGGACGTTTGAACACAGAATGACAAGTGTTCACAGAGCATGCAAAAGTATCATTGTCATTAATTGTCATTATTTGTAGAAGTTTGTGAAGCTACAAACCTTGGAATATTAAAAAAAGTTATTTAGAAGAAACAAAAAATTGCTAACTTTCTAAACTGAGGCATGAACAAAATCACGCTGATCATGATCAGATTTCCCAGAACGGAGAAAGCAGTTAAACTTTGGTAGCCTGGATGAGTGATTAGTGAGTCAACAGTGTGCAAGCTCACGGCTCTCGGTGAAGTTGTAGCTGAGGAATTTGTACCGATAATGGAGTTGGGGGAAAGTGAGAAATTCCCATTTCCTTGGAAGAACACGGCATTGTCCTTGTAACTGGCCTCACTGCTTGTAAGTAAGCCATCCCAGTAGTCGCTGACTTCAGAAATGTCATTGCTCTCCTCCTCATAATGGCTCTCGTCGTTGGCATTCGAGGAAACTTTTAGATTGACACACGGAGGCAAATCTATTGGTTGATTTGCCATCCTTACTTTTGTACCTTATGGTTAACTGATGACACGACACACGAGCTGACAAAAAAAGTACTAATAAGTTGCAAAATATATTGTTTTTTCCTCTGTTAAATACTAATGTTCGAAGTCCAGCAAAGTAGATTGAAAGTTTTCGGATATTATCAAAGATTTTTGGAAAAATATAGAATAAAATACAAGTTCGACAAACAGGATATACTGTACATGCTAAACTATGATAAGGAATTTATTGGAAAGTGGACTAACAAATTCCTTAACCTTTGAATTCTGGATGTACTAAAAACTTCAGAGAAACTGTCAAACAAATTGTTTGAAACAATATACTACTATTCAATCGAGTACTTAAAACGGATGAAATAAGAAAATCTACATGTATATAATAAATATATGTATATATGGGTATGTACTATGTACTAGTTCACAAATCTTCTAAAAATTACCGAAAGCTTTATACTGTAGATACTAAAATTATAAAATGGACCAAAACAATGTACCTACTTCACTTTGCATCAAAGCAAAGGTAGTTCAACCACCATAGTTCACTGAAAGTATTTGTAGAAAATATTTAGTACCCTTCCTAGAGAAAGAAAGTAAGTGCCGCAGTTCAGGCTAGTGGCTAGTTCTCTCTTTTATATGACGACTTCTCTCTCGACTCAATACAATAGGTTAGCGAATAGTTGATGCTTCCACCACGTATTATTCACATGAACAAATAATTATTTACAGGCGCTTCGAAGAATTGCCAGTGGCCAGGGGCATACATCCAAGTGTGTAATTTCCTCCAAGTACAACAACCCTCATCCAATTTATTGTTAAATTTTGCTTAAGATTTTAAAAATCGTTCGAAATTTTGATTTTAACAGTTTTCAGGTCCATTTAATAAGCCAATGAGATTTTATTGCGTTTCACGGTACACATTACTGGTACACTAACAAATTTTCAAGTGGAAGTAAACAGAACTAGCAAAATATGAATATTCCAAGGTATTTAAGAAATAATCACCAAAACACATATTTTAGGTAATATAGGTCAATAAACACGATCAAAATGTTAGACTCTAAGAAAGGTGAAACTTGCAAATTAAAAACGAACGAAAGATTGATGTATCGACCTTGGAATATGTATCCATTACCATTTCTAAGCAGCGGTGCCACTGCATTGATCTTTTTGTACGATTGCAATTTCTAAAATTGATCAAAAAAATCGCTAGTTTAGATGCAATTTAAAGTCACTGTACTAAGAAATGTCAACAAATATTGATCACAAGAAAGTGCCATAATCTACAAGAATGGGAAAAGCAATGAAATTAGATGTATGTAATGGTGGAAAGAAAGAAAGATATTTTATAGCGTTTTCATTTTTTGCTGTTTATCAGACTGAACCTGGTAGAACACTGAAGTGTGTGAGCAAAGGATGCTGAGAAAATATAGGATTTTTGAAGGACTACTCTATTAGTGTTTGCTCAAATACACTGCGTTATGTGTGAGTTGATGTGTGATGTGGCTGAGTATAAAAGAGTTGGAATTTACAACTTGGAAAAGATTTATGAAATGAAGTACATAAAAGTTGCATGCCTATCAGTCCTCGGAAATATTTCAGGCTTTGGTGGTAATAATAAAGAGCCGAGTAATTTAGTGGAAACAATTTGTGATAACGATTACCACATTATGCCTTGATGAGGTTTCAAGAATTTGAATCGAAACGGTTGGTCTTAATAAGTCAACTCATTGAGTCGACAAATCGTTTTAGAATTTAATTTATGTTTGAAATATTAACCGTATATAAACCCATTCATTACCTGTTCAGTCACTTACTATTATCATTACACAGTAATGTAAAATGCTCGACACCAATCAGAAATGAAATATGTACATGCATACACACACATATAAGTAGGTTCATAATCAAAGTGAAAGTTGGTGAAAGAAACTTTTCTCTGCATCAAACTATTATCATTGCACAGTAATGTAAAATGCTCGACACCAATCAGAAATGAAATATGTACATGCATACACACACATATAAGTAGGTTCATAATCAAAGTGAAAGTTGGTGAAAGAAACTTTTCTCTGCATCAAAACAAGGCTGTTTTGCTTCGTTACAATTCATTTCACCGTGAGTCCTTGAACAGTATTGTAATAAAACTGAAGCTCTATGAAGTGGTAAAATTATACATCACAAGTGTCTTAAACAGCATAATTACTATTTCACAAATTGCTTGACTTCCTGTACTTACAAGCAAATAAACATTGTACGAATAGTCTAGCGGAAATGCTGTTTACTTGACACCTCTTTTATTACCAATGAGTGCATTTCAATTTTTTTGAACTAAAGGGAAAAGATTGAAAAATAGATTTACGACATAAGTATGGGTAATGCCTAAATACTAGTATACAGACTAATAAAGAGCAGTTTATAAGCACAGCCAAGATACATACATAGGTATATATGAGTCTCAGTTTTCAATTTTGCGAAAAATGATTTTTTGGGTTATTGTCAGGTACACAGCATGCCCGACAAAATCGGTTCTGACTACAGACCTGCAAGCATCTTTTGCAAGTTATTAAAGTTGGTCGGACAGCCTGAATGTATCTATAAAGGGAAATCTTTCTCTTATAGCATAATCAGTACTAGCTAATTGCTAGGACTTTCAGAAATGAGATTGATGTTGATACATTTTTCCAGTATTCTTTGCAATTGCAATTTGTAAAAAGAAATGATTGATTGATTGAGGAAAGTAGTTTTGGTACGTAGATTAAGTATTTTATTTTATTTTATTATTTTTCACGAGAGTGCATACATAACTCATAAATTAATGGCCAAGTCAAAAAAATACAAGGTAGAATAGTAGTTATCATTATTTTTTATTTATATATGCATGCGCAGTATTTATTTATTAGTTTCATTTCAAAACACTTCCAAATACATAAGTGAATGCATTGGTTTATTAGATGTGTGCAAAATATTTTAAGCGAATTTTACTTTACTCTCTATTATCTATCTTACGGATTATTTTTCGTGGTGACTAACTTCCTAATTTGCGACGACCCGAAGGACAATCAAAAAGAAAACGATGTAGTTTACCAATATGGAAATTGATGATCCACTTGACTGCTTATCACCGGCTTTGTTCCCTTCTGCCATACTTAAAGTGTAGTTGTTTGTAGCTTCAAGTCCTTGAATTGTGAAATAGATAGAAGCTTCTTCATTGCCGTCATCCTCTTGTCTAGATTTTTTAGGGGCAGGAATAAAAGTAGGACCATTGATAGTCCCGTCATGAACTGCAGCGTTAGGAACTTCCTCCGTGTGTGACCAGTATCCATTCGTCTTACCAGCATCTACCACAACAGTAACTGTGATTCCTTCTGGTGGTGAATCTACCTTGTATATTCTTTTTTCGTTCTGAATCAGTGAGTCATTGTACGTTGTGTTCAGAACAGGGGTTTGTGGTATTTCACAGGCAACGGATGTAATTGTCTGGAGAAAGTCCTGGAGACCAATAAAGTCGCTTAGAGTGAATACACTTCTTGAATCGTTCAAAGCAATCTCGGTCAACTCTTTCATGTTGATGGAGTTTCCAATTCCAACGGAAACAGATTTTATGCTGTTATTTCTAATGAGGCTGACGGAGCCACTAATGTCCGATCCTCTATCAGATTGCCCATCTGTGAACACTGTCATAATTCTGGGAACTCCATCGCCAACAGTTGAGGATAAATCCTTGAACATTTGGACAGCGAGTTTGATCGCGTAATCAGTTCTTGTGCCACGGTTGGGGTAGTTTGCGCTCCGAGCAAGTTCTGCCAATTGTGTAATCGAGTTGGTATTTGTAAAATTAAAAATAATTTCAGGCGAATCACTGAATACAAGCATGCCAATGCGTGTAAAATCCAGTGTAAACGACTCGATCATGGATGCGGTAAAATTTTTAGCCCTTTGGTAATTGTTTTTATCAATCTGGTTAATACTACCAGATCCATCCAAGACAATACAAAGATCCATTTTCCCACGACATCTGGTTTGATTTCGAAGGTCCTCTGCATCTTTAATGAACGTAGAAAGCTCTCCAAGAGGTCTGTAATACTTTCGCCAATGACTAGCTTGTGCGGCAATCGTTTGAGGGATAACCTCTACATCACTAACACGCTCAAAGTACAACGCTGCTGCAAGACCTGAATATAATGGGCGAAGAAGGTCCTTCCAAGTTACCCTAGTCCAATCAATCTGGAACTGCGACTGAATAGCTACATGCAGCGGGAAAAGAGTAGAGTGATTTGTTTGAGTTATACGGAAGACTGATTCCTCCACTTGCCATATACCTCCATAATAGTCTCGTCGAAATGTAGTATTCTTTTCCCCAAATCTGCTCTCTACGTATGCTAGTCTGAGAAGGAAACTGTTATCCTCTTGGAATATCTCAGATTTTGAAATTTTTCTTAGGACTGCTTCAGTTACGTCTTTTCCCATGAGTCCATCTGCCACAGTGTCATCTTTTGAGTATGCTAATGGAAATGTTGTCGCTATGAAAAGCAACAGCCAACTTATTCTTGTTAGCGAGGTTGGCATTTTAGCTTTATTTATGAGTAAAATAAGACCAAGGGACAATAATTCAGTGCTTTAATGAAGTCAATCGCAAACTGCGTAAATGTTTCAATACTTCAGATTTTTATATACCAGAGTTGTTTTTAAAACAGAAATACGTCTCTGTTTCGTATCGGGAAGCTTAAAGTCATCCCTACCAACGACACCCTATATGATAATGATTATTATTACAGCCCCCATTTTTATGCGTAATAATAACTGCCTACTTGGGTAGATAGGAATGTTACAACATCTAACAATGGCAGTAGATAATACAACGTAGATATATATGCTCATAATATTTAAAAATCCATTGGTGGCTCATCATCCTATTAAGTCACTTTGAGATGATGTCAGATTTTCCACGGTATTGTTTGCTGTGAGTATTGAAATTATGTATAACTCGATGGAAAGCAAGTAAGTAACCTATAACTGGAAACGTCTAGTTTGTGTATTATTATGTTCATGGTATTTAATCTCAATTTTACCGAGACCCAAAAGTTGAAAGTTATCAAGTTAATTCTATTCTGTCGAAGCTTCTTTATATTTTCATGTAGATACACCCACTAGTCAAGCAAACTAATAAATAAATGTGAATTCGCAAAACCTGTAACATTATATTGTATAGGTACTCCTGTTTAGCCTAAGGAGTACCTTGTTATTGTCCTGCAATTATAGAACACTGGTAAATGGTATTCGTTGTTCAAATATCATGAATCTGTTGTCTGTCCACTGAAAATAGTTAATCTTTTGGTGAGCTTCATTATGCCAATTAGGAATAAGTTTAAGGATCAAGTTTGATTGAAATTGGTCATAGACAGAAATAGACAGTCAGACAGAAAATTAGTAAAAGCATTTTCGGTTAAGTTTATTATATTTTTTGATTGTGGTTGGATTTCATGTTCATTTAAATGGGATTTGGCTAAAAAGAGATAGCGCATAATGGGAAAACACATAGATACATGTTTTTAGTTAGGTGGCTACCTGAATTAGGTATAATTTTCCAAATTCTTATCGCTGTAATGTAAGACCTACTTATGTACAGGATATCTAATTACCACCATGTTGCGAAAAAATGTGTCATGATTATATCATGATATTCAAGCTATACAAATTAAATCACTGTTGACCGTATTGCATTCACAACAAGCTGTCATCGAAGAATAAATCTGCGTTGCAGAATAAGCAAATAAAATTCTTGATTAAATATTACATCATCGTTAATATGGAGGATACAGTATGAAGATAATTGCAGATTTTTGTCCTTATAATAAAAATAATTGCTGGTTAAAGTGATGATTGATGATGTTTACAAATTCCAGGGAATGTGATTTTATAAATACACATTTTTCATGCATTGCTCAATAACTGACATCACTACAGGTAATTTTTTATTGTCAAATTGTTTTGCAATGTGGAGAAAATAGTTTAACCTGTAACTCTATTTGGAGTTTGGACCAAAGAATGCTTTGCAGTTTTGCTGGCGAGACGAGAATGCAAGATGTACAACAAAATTATTAAGAACTTAACTTAACTTAACTCCTACTCAAATTTAAAATACTGAACTATTATTATTAAATGGAAAACTGACTCCCGATATATTCGGAGTATTTGGAAATGACTATAATATAATTTTCTGGCACTACTTTTTCGTGGAACTGAAAGATATTTCTGTTTCCAATAAAAAATAAGCTTTAATAATGCAATATTTTAAGATAAGTGCTGCTGACAAACAATAAGTCATTTCACCAAATAGAAAGAAGGCAAAGGTAACACGAAAATTTATAATATTTTGGCGAGAAGAACCTGAACTGTCATCAGTATCCTTATCGTCTTCTTCTGTACGCAGTTGAAACTTGTTGTATTTTCCTGTGCCTTCAATCATCACATAAGCCTTTTGCGGGTACAATGTGCACTTTACGTTTCCATCCTTTTGTTGCCTAACGCGTCTTTTTTGCTGTGCTTTTACCGGACCTGTTGCCCGACCAGTTGCTCCCTTATCAGTGCTTTTGTTACAACTGTTAGCAGGGACAGGGATATATGTCACTCCGTCAATTACACCATCATGGACAAGTTCTGACGGAGTTTCAAATTGGTGCGACCAGAAAGCTCTCACGGATCCTTCTTCCATGTCGATAAAAATCGTTACGCCAATTTCTTTCGGTATTTCCACCGTGTAATACCTCTGTTCCATGAATGCCAATGAATCAATGTGTAAATCTCCCACTGAAATAGGCATTTGGGCAATTGTACAAAGTATTGGACTCAAACGAATAAAAAAATCTGGCAATGAATTAATCCCCGTCACGTTGAACACATTCTTCATTTCTCCCAATCCGATTTCATACAACTCATCAATATTTACATTCTCTCCCATTCCAACTACTATTGTTGTAATATTATTCTCAATAACCAGTGCAACAGCATCCTGTAAGGACGCGTTGGATTGTCCTTCTTGAAATAAGAGTAGAATTTGAGGAACACCTTTATCTGGCTGCAAAGTATTTTTAAACATGTTTGTCCCGTAAATTAACGCATGGTCAGTGCGAGTGTTACCGAAAGGGTAAACAGATCTCTCAACTACATTTTTCATTTTGCCTAAACTTAGATCATTGTCAAGCCCGAACAAATAGTAAGTTTGGTTACTAAAAATAAACATGCCGATTCGGGTGTGTACTAATGTCTCCTCTTGAAATGTTTGTACGAGAAGTGTACCAACAGCACTTACAAAGTCATGAAAATTATCTTGTCCCACACTTGAGGATCCGTCAATTGCAACGACAAGATCTAGTTTAGTGCGGCATGGATATTGGTAGGACTCTTGCAGAAATTGAGATTCCTGTCGAAATTTGGCAGCTTGCTCCAAATTGTCGGATAGATAAAAGTCGTACCAGAAATTGGCTTGTCTACCAATAGTATCCGGTACTTGTACACCGTGCAGGGTTGCATTAATCTCCAGACAAAATCTAGCTGCCAGTCCAGAGTAAATAGGCATCAGTAAATCCTCCCACTTTACATCCGCCCATTCAATATTAAAATGTTTCTTAATGCCTTTATAAATTTTCTGTAGAATTGGAGACAACGTTTTGTTATTCACGTCTTGTGTTTTCTCAAATTTCCACTGATCCACCTGCCATATTCCTCCAAAGTAGCCCTCTCGAAAGGTGAGTTTGCCAGTGCCAAACTTGCTTTCCACGTATGCCAGACGCAATAAGAAACCATAGTCTTCTGGAAACATTTGCGAGTGCGTGATTTTGCGAATTACAGCCTCAGTGATTTCACGTCCAGTCGTAAACGCAACAGTTGTACTGTCAGCTTTTTGAGAAGAAACTCCTCCATTAAAGGAAGAGAAAGTCATAAAAAGTAAAATTTTTATAAAGGCAGAAGTAGGTGTGGATCTAGAACATCTAATAATGGCTGACGGTTGTTTTTGCCAAGAAATTAGCGAAAAAATCAACATGTTGTCCTCTTTTCAACGCTCAAAATAAAGAAAAACTACAAAAACGCTGATAACTGTGTATGCAAGCAAGAACTAATTTTACCGTACCGACTTCAACTGTGATCCAAAAGTTTGTGAATGGTACTTGGACTTTGAAAATTCAAAAAGTTCTAGTACTTTGTATTTGGTTTGAGATATTACGTGCTGTAGTATGTATGAATGTATTGCAAGTGCGGACTTTCAATTAGTTCCAAGTTCTAGAGAAAAGAAGGGTTTCTCAGATTGCTGGCTATTAGTTTCATATATCATATCAACAAGCAATTTGCAATTAATTGGAGTGTAGGAATAAAAGCATTTTCATGTATGTACACAACCCTGAAAATAGAATCGGCTTATCATTCTCAAAAATTCGCATTAGAATTAGAGAGAAGTTATTTGCAACAGAAATATATTTCGGCAGAATTCTAATGAGCATAAGTCCTGCTTTTGTAAAATTGTAATAACAAGCAAGCCACCACCACAAATTGACGTTGACATTTGTGTGTAGTGTATTGTAGTCTCAATACTCCCCAAAAGAACATATTTGATGGTGTACTGTACGCAATATTTACTGTACATTACGACATAATTGCTAAAAACAAACTTGGTGTCCTAGAGTAATAGGTACATAATACATGATTTATCGTCTTGTTAACTCTAATGCGATGCAAGAAAATTACTTTTTTACCAGCAAACGACAGTTTGATTTCACTTTAAAAAATGTACCATATCTTTCTAAATAGAGGATCCTGAATCCTGACTAGTACGCTAGGGAATAGGGAAGTAGTGTCTATTCCCTACACATCGACCAAAATTACTAGTATGATACGTTTTATCTTCATTATAGCAGGATTGCAGTTTATTGAGTGAAAGTTAGTAGGACGCTCCTGTAGCTGTGTTTTCTACTTGTAAATCTTGTAAAAATGAAAGTGGAGAACGTTTAGAATCAGCCGTTGGTTGGCAGAAGTTTTTCGATATTTTTCCACTTTCTGTTCCGCTAGTGAAACTTTTTCACTTGTGATTTAGCTAATGGAACATATTTTATGCAACCAACAGCTCACATTTAAAAAAAAAACTTTCTCCGCCGGGGGAATTATTTTAATTATCTCTGCCTTTTACTTTCAGTTCGGTATCGTATAATATGCTGCAAACAAAGTTTTACTCTTTCAAAGCAATTTGGAATTATTATTGCTTTTCTGCTTATTATACACATTTGTGGGTAAGTATTTTAGTATGTTTATTTCGAGCAGTGTAGCTAAAATATTTAAATTCAGTATAATATGTAAGTATTTATAAACAAAAACGTATTAAATTTATTTCTAGGTTTTGTTAAATTTATTATTATGAGATTTTTTCTTCATTCGTGCTAGCTGCATTTAAGGATGTTGTAGTTTCAATAAGCTCGGTATCGTATAATATGCTGCAAACAAAGTTTTACTCTTTCAAAGCAATTTGGAATTATTATTGCTTTTCTGCTTATTATACACATTTGTGGGTAAGTATATGTGTAAGTTTATTTCGAGCAATGTAGCTAAAATATTTAAATTCAGTATAATATGTAAGTATTTATAAACAAAAACGTATTTATTTCTAGGTTTTGTTAAATTTATTATTATGAGATTTTTTCTTCATTCGTGCTAGCTGCATTTAAGGATGTTGTAGTTTCAATTTTTGTTGCATATTTGTAATTTTCTGTGGTATTAACCGCATTAAAGTCATCGTCGTAATGATTCCCATCATTATCCATATTAGCTAAATTTGATACTTCTGTTGTAAAAGGAGCATCATCTCTTATCGTGGAATTATCGTCATTTTCGCTTTCTTTGCTTTCACCACTATCTTTGTCTTCGTCATCAAATAACAAGCCTGACCTTGCTAAAAATAATGTTTCATCTGCTTGATTCCTCTCGACAATCATCCACTCTGTATCATCATTTGTTTCCTTAACTTTTGTGTCTCGACTTGTTGCATTTGTACTAGAATTGGATGCATTGTAGGCAGATAGTGAAACATTGTCCGATGCAGAACCATTTCTTATTGAAGCCAATGGATTCTCAGAAATACTTAGGGTTGTTTGTGGAACTGCAACGGTTTTGGCTTCGGCTTCAGATAAATTGTGATTTTCAGTCACAGAAATAATGGTAGTAGTGGCGGCGGTGGAAGTGGTAATCTTTGTTGTTGTAATGTGCTCCGTTGTAGAAACTACCTTTCCCTACTTAATTTTTGTGTCTCGACTTGTTGCATTTGTAATAGAATTGGATGCATTGTAGGCAGATAGTGAAACATTGTCCGATGGGGAACCATTTCCTATTGAAGTCAACGGATTCTCAGAAATGTTTAGACTTGTTTGTGGAACTGCAACGGTTTTGGCTTCGGCTTCAGATAAATTGTGATTTTCAGTCACAGAAAGAATGGTAGTAGTGGCGGCGGTGGAAGTGGTAATCTTGGTTGTAATGTGCTCGTGCTCCGTTGTAGAAACTACCTTTCCCTTGTCATCATTCACTCCGCTGGTGCTGTTTCTTTGTTTATCATTTCCGCTGCCTTCATTTTCGGTTTTTGAAATAGTTCCATTTGCTGACGCCTTGTTTGTTTCACTTTTGTCATTGTTCTTTCTTTTTTCCTTTTCACTATCAGATAACTTGGAAATGATGATGGCTGGTTGCTCGTCATCTACTTCGTCTTCAGCATCTTCATCATCATCATCGTCATTTTCATTCTCATTTGCTACAGTTCCCGTTTCTGATACGAAACCTTCATCATCGTTGGTGCCAGTAGAGTTTGAGGTAGTATGTGGCTGGTGAAATACTTGTTCCACCAAAAGTTCATCGCTNTTCATCATCATCATCGTCATTTTCATTCTCATTTGCTACAGTTCCCGTTTCTGATACGAAACCTTCATCATCGTTGGTGCCAGTAGAGTTTGAGGTAGTATGTGGCAGGTGAAATACTTGTTCCACCAAAAGTTCATCGCTTTCCATGTCGATTGGTTGCTGTACGTCTTTGCGACCTGTTAATGTATGCGTAAAAACGATCAATGCAGCAAGTAGTCTATAAAGGGTTAGTATCTACTCTACTACATGCCGCCAGTTCACACAATAAATCATCAAGTTTGTGTTCAAAGTAAATGATCCCTTCGACCAATCATTGTCAAAATGAAGCCATTTGGTAGCAGCTACCTGAGTTTTTAATGCCCTTCGGAGTCTATCATCATGTTTTTTTTATTTAAGTGATATAAAGCTGCAACGCTTACTAACAGACAATAAGTTAATATTTATAATTTTGATACACGGTATCAACATAGTTGTCTATCTTTTCTGGAATTTGAACATATACTAACTTCTTATACGTATTTGCAGTATGCATAAGTAAATTTATATTGCATGTATCCTATACACTGCAAACACAGTTGGATTCGCCTTTGCACACCCACCAAGCATGGTTTTTTATGGGTGAATACTTGTGGGAAATATATTTCATCACTGCATTCCATTCATTCTTGCTTGTTTGCTTGAAAGTACGAAAAAAATCGCAAAGTAGATTGTTATGTGCTCTTGTGTGTGTACATTTGAAACACAAAACAAAATACAGCTTACTTTGCGTTTTAAAAGTCATCATCTCAAAGTCTCAAACAGTTTTCGCCTAAATTTACTTGTAAGTAGTTGCGAAAGCGATTCTAACAAAGGAAAGTTTGATGGTCTACTATTGCAAGATCTTTTTTGTTCATACTGTTGTGTCATAAATACTTTCCAAAATTAGCTATCTACCGATATCTTAAAAAGAAAAGAAATACATACTACCAATGATACTGAGACACGGGATACTTTTTCATTTTTTGGACATCAACACAAGCTACCAAATTAATATGCATACTTACTACAAACCTTCATAAAAGCTTGGTATTTAATACTCACCATACACTGTTAAAGGCAAACTAATTGTTTTCCAGCTGGGATCAACCGACGCTCTCAATGGAATGAGAGCATGCAAAGCTATTATCTCAGAAGGTTGAGGGGTGTCAGTAGCAGCTTGGGTAGAAACATTGTTGTTCTTGTTAGCATCATTACTGGTATTATATTTTAAGAATGTGGTTGCTGAAGTATAGGGCAACGTCAGTGATGCATAAACAGTTCTTGACAATTTTTCCACTTGAAGATATTGTGAATCCGGGTCTAAAAAATCAAAATAAAATTTTTCCACGCTTGACCACTTAAGTATTGTAAAATTCTTGTTCGATCATATCGTCTCACACATGAATGAATTTGAGTATTCATAAAATTTACACATAGCAGTTAAGAATTTGACTCAATATTGAAGTTCCCTTACTAATTTGAGAAGTTGATCCATTTTTGAACTTGACAGACCACTGCACAGGATATAGAAAATAGTAATATCCCATCTGTAGGGTCACATTGACCTGGTCTCCTTCATAAATTGTTGAAGCATCCTCCACTTTTCCCTTGTTTGCTTGTTGTTTTTTAGGTTGATCCAGTTGACCTTGCTTACTATTTTTTCCTAATACTCCAGCCAACTGTAAAAGTGCTGTTTCAGAGGCTTTAAGCCTTCCAAATCCCATGCGAACAGCATGGTCTGCAGATGCCTCGTCTGTAAACCCACGAATTTCATCGATCCCTTCCCCAATGCAACGTATTAGACCAGAGCCTCCTTTATAGAAAATCTTGCCACAAAAGTGAGTTTTTCTTTCACAAAATGCCCGTGTGGAGTTGGAATATCCACGGCAGTTTTCCGACTGGAACATAATAACAAATGATGGTAATTCATTCAGATTATTCAATTGAATTCAAGTCAGTTTCTTTACCCATCCATCATACTCATATAAAACATTGTTGTGTGATGATGATAAAGCGTGTTCCACATTTAAGGCCATCACAGTGTACCATGCTTACTTTAGTTTCAGATGGAAAATGAAGTGAAAGAATCAATGCAATGTCGTCGTGAAACGATACACAAAATGTTTATAGGAATACAAGAAAAGCGTGCGACGCGATGGAATATGATTCAAAGAATGAACCATTATAAAACATACTTTTGTCAAACAAATCCTGTTGATGCGGCATTCGCTAGGGGTTCTACAACTAATAAAGGACAGCCTTCCTGGAGCTCCCAGCTTCGACTTACAAGTGAAAGATTTCTCCCGTTTATTAAACTTGATTCCACTCAGTTTCTCAGCTCGTCTTCCTGTCACAATGAGGAAAATTTTATTCCTAAACAAACTTATGCAATCATACAGAGTAGCATTTTGGAGCACTGGCTCTTCTTTGCATGCGCCCAAGCCGCCAAGACTCTCATATATAAAATTAACGCAAATCTCCTGAGTCTAGGATTTATAAAATGATACTCAGTACATCTTAGCTTGCACGTAGTTATTCGATCCGAAATTGCAGAGAAAACTTAAACCTATGTATTCTTTATATGCATGTATATATTAGTATATTTCCTTCTGCAGGTTTTCAGTTATTTTTTTGTTTTGCTTCCAAAGAATTTTCACCATTCTTCGTGCGTGTATACAAAAACATATCATATCACATCAGTTTCCAGATTAATTCACCTACGTATGACTCTGTATTTCCAAGTATGTAGTACTTTTCCATCCTTCTCCGTAAGACACTGGATTTCTCCGGATCTGCCTGGAGCAGGTGCAATTTCCATGTAATTGGCGATATGAGATTTTTGGTCGGTTCTCTCGGTCGTCTCGACAATGTCATCGGAACGGTCGCGGCCGTAGTCGTCATCATCAAGGTAAGAATAAATATCCTGAGCTGAAGGAGGAAGTACTTCCTTCATTATTACAGGTTCTTCGGATTCACAAGTAAGGTTTAACATGCCCGCAGTGTATACTTCTTGAACTGGTGGATAAATCTGAAAAGCTAAAAATTTATATGCATAACGTTTTAAGACATTTTCAATGGTGGTATATGAATATATTATATATCTATATACATATATGAAAAAACAGCTATGAGTGGACCCATTCACAACCATAAAAAAAGTGTTTACATTACTTATTTGGATAAGTTGATTTTTAACGCAGAGAATTGAATACATACTTAGCTGCACAAATCACATTTGTAGTGGTAAAAATTTTTTAAATTATTATTAAAGGGTTATATCCGTCACTTTCAGTCATTGGTTCAAATATTTTTAGGACCATATTCCATTTCACAGTTGAGTAAGGTGAGCTCAAAACGTGCAGCATAATTTTATTATCACGCGGTTTGGTTTTTGTCAACAGATTGTTAATAATACAAGAAAAGGAAGTATGAGTAAGCAACTAGAGCAGAATAGCGGAAGTGCGTTCATTTTCAATGAAAGCTGCTGGAGCGATGGAGTTTTTACAAATTCTCCTGATTCATACATACATATTCTGAAAAGATGTTGAAACCATTCTGAAGTTTGTTGCTGGAAAATTTTTCATCACATTTACTCATTTAAATAAAGTCTTTTGTCTGGTTTGACGCGTTCAGAAATGTATATACTCACTCAGGTGAAGTAGCATGATAAGAATTGTCGAAATGAGAAAACTGGTTGTGAGAAGTAGTATATAGTTTGTATTGTATGAAAGAGGAGATACAGCAATGCAATGCCATTTATGGCTTTACAACAAAAAAGCTTTTGATAACGCACGTTCTCTCATCCAGTAAATTCTACGGCAATACAAAATGTTAGCTTTTGATCTCGAAAGCTATAATCAGTACATAGCATAGCATAATGAGACTTATAACAACAGGAAAAGGGAATCAGAAAAGCTAAGAAGTAGTTTTTTGAACGCACTGCCTATACGCACTTACATTTGGCCTTGACTAAAGTGATGAATACAAAATCGTCAGCAACCATTTTGCTATTTGTCATTTCTTCTGCTGAATGTCCTTTCCTTGAAGCAGCGGCGCTTGACACACATTTGTATTCTCCATAAAACTCGGAAAAATCTTCAGGAGCTTTCTTTGACACATTAACGAGGAATCCGAGCTTTGGGTCGAATAAAAGGATTCCCTCTCTATAAGCCTACGAATAAATATGTATTTCAAGCATTTAACGTGGTGCAAGATTTAAAAAATTAAGAATAAAAAAGAAGGTTCTATATTGTCATCAGTTGCTTTATATTTCAGATTAGTACCGTAAACTAAACTTTCATACTCACTGTTCAGACGAGATGTATGAAAGCAATTTCACTATTACCTATGTATTACATGGTAAAAAAGTTGAAAGTATGATTTCAAGTGCCTGCAATACAACAATCTGCGATAAAGTGAATGACATATTTTATGCAACAAAATCTACAAGGTTTCTTAAAATTTTATGTCTAATTTTGTCAATGCATTATATATAGAACATAAAATCGTTCGAAAGTAAAAAATGTAGTGCTTGAAAATATGTAGAGGTCATTTTGATACTTTAAGTAGTGAGCATCTAGTTACAAAAAATAATGTATTCCGTTGTTTTGTGGAATGATAATTACAATATAGCAGTAGATTGAAAATTGAAATAGTGTTCGCTACTACAAGAAAGACTATTCACATGATTATGGTTTAGCTAAAAGCTTCAGAATATGTTAGCTACATACGTACGTATGTTTCAAGCTAGAATTATTAGAATTAGACATAGTCATTTTGAACCTTCTGTTTCATTTAATATTATTGAATTTTGTTCAAAAGTGTGTCTTTATAACGTGATCCAACAAGATTGTATATCCTTTTGTATTATTTCATGTCAGGTTTCAAATTGCTTTTATCCCAACATACACAGAGCACAATACAATACTGCTCTGGTGTAACTACCCGATAAATGTGTGTGTATCGAGTTTAGAGGCGAACACTGATTAACACTGATATCATGATGATATCATATCATAACTGATATGATATGCATTTGTAAATGATAGCAAAATCACTGTTTTATTTTTTCAACCATATCATCAATTTGTTTTTTAATTCGTATAATCAATAGATTTGACCATTGAGAAAGGGTGATACATCACGGTCTCATCTTGTTCATTTCAAAAATATATTTCCAGCAAGAGTTGGTTGTATAAAAAAACCATTTTGCCATCACGCACGGTCATCTATTTCACGTTACATTTTTAGTGTTTAACAAAAGATAATTATTATTATAATTATAATTATAAATATTGTGTATGTTTTACAGAATTTTAATAACAATAATCAATACGTTCTCAGGAACTTTCGAATTTTCATGCTAGAATATCATATTATGCACTTTATGTTTTCCTGGTGTAGCTTATTTTGTCTGTATGCTTACATTATTATGGTATAGCACTTGAATGGAATACTATGCAAGAGATAGCGGAGACAAATTTTGGAGAACAAGAATATTCAGAAATGATATTTTTCTCACCACGAATTTGTTGTTTTTTTCCTTTTTCAACAACTTGACGCTCGCACTGGGATGAGTAGTTACGCATGGAATGGCAAAAACTTGAGTAGCGGCGACATCTTTGTTATCACTACTTCCCACAGTAGTAGCAATTTGCGGATACATGGTAATGTTTTCCTTGCTAAGAGGAAGCGTAATCGTTTTGCGGCTCTGGAGAAAAGTGGGCGAGTTCTTTCCTGTGCATCATTACAAAAGTGTACTTGTATTATTTTATTATTTTAGGAACCGACTAAATTATTAACACAGAAGATAACTGGCATTGACAGACATAAACTACGCATTAGGTAACATGAAAAAGCTCTCAGTATAGAATTAACGTTATTACAAGACGCTGGCCGCGTAACATTTTTTCCAAAATACAGGCAGGTTTTTTATTATAGCTGTGGATAAAATACACTATTGCAGCTAGTATACCTATTATGGCTTATTGGCTTATATTATGTTTTCGACTTGACTTACTTGAAGCAAACACGTATACGGACACAATGTTGCTAACATTCCCAATTTCTCTACAACTGTATCTCCCAGTGTGCTTAGAAAGCTCTGTATCGGACTGTTTATTCGAAAATGTAATTTGCGATGTTAAGCAATAGGATATAGAACCATCTTCGTACTTTTGAATATCTACTGTACTTGATTCTTGGAATTTGGATGGTTCCTACAAAGAATTTCCCAAAGAGAAAAGTTTGTTAGTGCAAACAAAACAGAGAGAATAAGATCATGCATTTGGAGATAGATGGAAAAAGTATGAAATGGAATTTCAAGTACCCCTTCTCCATCAAAGGTCCACTCAACATTGCGAGATGACACACAAGCCAAAAACTCTTTATTCACGTTGGACACGACAACATGATTAATATTTTCATTGGCATCACCCCCACTAACAAGGGCTGCTTGACCCCTCCGGTAAAAGAGAATTTTTGGCTTGTCTTCACAATATGTTTGAGCTGTTGCCCACTGACACTGATCTAATATTGCACAATTTGCCACCAATAAAAAGAAAACAATATTCTGTAACCACCAGATCATGTCACTTCCTACTTTTCTCTTACATTTAATCAACATTTTTGACTGCTTCAGGCACACCAGCCAGAAAAAGCTGACGCTAATCCTAAGACAAACAAACTTGGTAGAGAAATGCGTGAAACCGAGAGTGTTACGTTTAAGAGCTAGAGAAAAAAGACAATTCATGAAATAGTAAAAGTATACTACTGATGACGATGATGAGTACCAACAACAAAGAATGTGGGCTCATGATATGATAATAGCGTACCTCATTCATTGTTGATGTTTTTTTTTCTTAATTCCTTCCTATTGTCTTTGTGAAGGTTTCTGAACCTCTACATTTCTCATATACTGTATTTTATCTTTGTTCTTTCTTACCCACATCATTACCGATAACAGAGAGACATTATTTTTAAAATCCTGTTTTATTCTAGTCATATATTTATAGGTAATGTATACAAACAAGCATGATGGTCAGTCAGTAGTCACTGTATCCGTTTACACACCTATATTCTCGTTATATAGCTAAACAGAAGAACAAGCTACAGAATTACTCTCAAGAGCTAGTACCAGAAAGCAATTTTCAATCAACCCCCCAAAAAACAACGGCATAATCTAATCAACTCCTTTTCCCTCATCTAGTAGTACGCAACCCTTTTACCAAATATGTACATACTAATTGAGTTTTGTTCAAGTTTGTAAAACTACTAGTCTTTGTAGTGGTGAAGATGTATTGCAGTAACATTTTTTTTCACTAACTAGGAAGAAAATAGTAAACCGGGAGTAGAATAGAAGTAGTAGTAGCAGTTGGAGTCAACATGATATGAAGAAAAAAGTATCCCCTTATTGTAATTGCTTTTGAATATCAGCATAATCATCATTTTCAAAGACGAAATTTAGCAGCAGACTGACTGAAAACCAATCTTGTTTCATGTGCTTCCCTATCGGTGCATTATAAAGCGTTAACCAAAAAGAAGTCTTAATTTTTTTCTTTTAAACTGCCGTCGTGGCATGCACCATCATCATCATCCTCATCATGTCATGCGAAAGGAAAAAAAAACGTTATAAACCGACTGACGGGCAAAATTTATTATTCCCAAAGAATGAATTGCAACGACAAAAAATAAAAATGATTAGTCTGCAAACAAGCTTGATTTTGTGTTTTCATTGCTTCTTTTTTACTTCACTACCAGTCTGTATACGCACCACAAACAACAATATTAATGAGCCCTTTTAGGCATTTTGCATTGTTTGCATGTCAAGTTCAAGTTATGAAGTAATGTGCATTTTTATTTTTTTTAAAGCAGAAGGTGGTGGAGGATGAGACTACCAGTTAAAACCACTACTGCTACTGGGAGAATTCTTATCGAACATGCTTGGCAGTATTTTGACTGCGTTTTTAAATGAAATGAAGTGCCGGTTCAAATGTCTTTACACAATAAAGTAAACTGTATAGTCGTGAATGCTCACACTTGTGTACTACTGTAACTGCTACTCTTCTTTTTTAAACCGGTTACCTAATAAATAATAATAATAAAATTTGTGGGACTTCTGTTGCTCTGTGGTAGGACCTGGTTGACTCTTGCGTGCATGCATAAGTAAAGTGCTAATGTTTATGATTTGATTTCCTACCATATATTTTATCATTCTGTGAAATATTGATGCCTTGAAATCTTCTTTTCTTTGTTACGCGATATGTCACGACTATGTAGTTGTGTTGCGGGTAATTTCATCAATATTTTTGGTTGATGATGACGGCTTTTAAACTGGAATCAGTAGAGAGTGGGTGAGAAGGCGTGAACAAATGGAGGGAAAGGCAACATGTTCTACTGTACAGTAGTAGCTTCTTTGGCTTTCGTAGGCTTCTCTAATTAAGGCTACAAGTTTTTCCTGAAAAAACTTTTTAGACAAGTTACTATTTTTAACGGTCAAATAATAATTTCTTAGTAGTTGGTAGTCTGAATTCAAAGGTCGAAATGGGTTTGCTGTTCGGGTTTTTTCTTATTACATTCATATTTACGATACGATACGCTATAGAAAAAGGACATGGGTACTTACAAATTGAAGTCTGAGTATTAAATTTCACTAGTATTCAAAACTCGAAATGCAATAGAAGTACGAAATAATGATCTTCCATTCATTTACGAAAAAATTAAATGCACGCGTATGAATGAAGAGACCCAAGTATTTAGGGATTTCGGAATGCCTGTTTTACTTTTTTCAAACTTATGCACGGACACTCATGCTACAAGATGAATTTTTTTTGACGGTTTCCCGGAAACTTGAGTGTCAATAATTTTTTTAACAAACAATATTTTGATGCTACATTTCAGATTTACAAATTCATAGTAAAGTGGCTTCGAACGAAGCTGGATTGATGAAGTATCATATTGCCCCCATTGTGACAACGCGTACAAAGCACGCTGTAATATTGATCCAACAAACCATTCGCTGGAATACCATGATGCAGATCCATGTGAAGAACAATACATAACCCTTTTCACCGTTCACTGACTACAATTATTATTATTCTTTGGAGTTCTCAATTCCTCCACTGATTCTGCTTGATTTAATTCAGTGTCAAAATTTTGCTCTGCTATTCAATAATATTCACCGGTTTGAAAGACTTGTACGTAATAAGGTCTCATGATAGTTCAAACCTTCAATTTTAAATATCAACCCATTGAAGCGTATTTAAGAAGGTCAATTATAGCGGTCGTTGATTTTCTTTTACAGTTTAGTTGAGCAACTACCATAATGACGTACGGTGAAAATTCAAAACGGGAAATGCGATGCTCGGACTACAACCAAGAATACATACGGCAACGTATGGCCGGTGCTCCTGTGGATCGCAACTTGGTGATTATCACAGAATCAATGATTGTAGACTGTTTGAACGAATTAATGCCAAGTGGGGATGAGGGCAAATATGCTAGAGCGGTCAAACTCGATATTAAAACAGTAACATATCTAAAAATGGAGTACAGGTGTAAGTACAAAATTTTGAAACACAGAGACAAGTATAGGAAGTAATAATTACTGTGTACTTTAAATTTAAAATTTAAAACTATTATTGTTACTACTTAGCTATTTCCGAAATTGCCAACTTACATCAACTCACCAGTCTTACGAAACTACAGCTTTGTAACAACGTTATAAAGCGAATCCAAAATTTGGATGTGCTAGTCAACCTGGTATGGCTTGATTTGTCTTTCAATTCAATCAAAAAAATCGAAGGTTTGGACAAGCTATTCAGGCTAGAAGTTTTAAACCTCCACCGAAACTTTGTAAAAAAGCTGGAAAATCTGGATAACAATTTACGGATGCGAATGTTCCATATATCTACCAACAGACTGAATGACCTGGAAAATGTAGGTTATACTGCGTGCTATTTTTTGTCTTTTATTCCATGAAAAAAGTTTAAAGTGTATATCAGACAGAGGAAAATGCAGCATTTCTAAATTATGCTGTATGATGTATGTGTCATCTTTTTGCCACAGATTCGCTATCTCCGACGATTGCTTCGATTGAGATCTGTGAGCATTCAAGGAAATCCAATTGCAATGGAGCCAGAATTTGTTCAATACTTCATTGCATACGTCCCTCAAGTTGATTTCATTGATTATATTGCTGTGCCAGAAGTTGAAAGGGAAATGGCATATGCCAGATACAAGTAAGTAGGTTTACATATAAATAGTGGGCAATACTTCGATCTTGTACCTATCATTATTACAAACAGATTGCAAGTGGAGAAATTTGCTGCAACAGAAGACAAACTGATTAGAAGAGCCTCTGTTGTAGAGGCGGAGGCGGAGGTATGCAAACGTTAAGGAAAACGAAACGTGTTCACAATTTGCTCACATTCATACAATGACTGGTGTTTGTGTATGCATGTGTTTATATTTTAAAAAATTCATTTCAAGGTTAAACGGCTTCACAAAGAGGCTTTTGTTGATGGATTGTTGGGGGATGAGTTTTGGGAAAGTTTATACCAGAATGATACCGAGGGAAAGGTTCTTCTCCAACTGGGTGACACTGAAGACATTCAAGTCATGTAATGAAAACAAATGATTTTGCGTGATGCATTGCACTAATTTCCAGCCACGATTTGGATAGTTTTCTTTTTGAAAAAAAAAATGATTTAAAAAAAAAATTTAGGTTTAAAGAATTGTTTAGGCGAGCAACAAAAGATATTTTTGAAAAGGGAATGAGAGCCCACGAACAAAGGCAGAATGAAGTTAGCGCCTACAAAATCGCAATAGCTGAGGAGACTGAATTGATTCAAAAGCCAGGAAACGAGTAAGAAGGCAATAATTGTAAAACTGTGTTTAATGCTTATTTTGCTTCTACTTGCCCGTATACAAATAAAATCAACTAAGAAAATATGACTTGGTCATGCTTTACAAATTTTACAATGAAATACTGACTCGTTGTTGGTAGAATGACAGCAGAGTTTGTTGAATTTGGTCGACAAGCCCTTAAGGATGCACGAATTCTTGTAAGTCTAATTGAAGATAACGAGCGCCGTGTTCAAAATGGACTTCAACATGAGCTGCCTCCAGAATTTCCAGAGTTTGAAAATAATCTCAATGCTTTGATGAAGGACTATATCGGGAGATTGCATAACATTTGGTTTGTGCTCATTCACAGTGAAATGGACTTTAACGAGCAGATGGAGGCAAGCCCATGAATATTTATATCAACTTGTTTCATGTTTTGTTTCAATTCACATCATATTATCATCAACCGATATAAAAGAAGTAAAATGTCATTTTCCTTTGAAACATTTTTATATTTTAGGATGTTAATGATAACCTCGATCGCGCCATTCGTGAAATCGTGACCAATTGGTTAGAACAACTGCGTGGGCAGTGTGGTCAGTTACGAGATATCGAACAACAACTGAATGGGCGTCTCCAAGAGACTCTTGTGACATACGGTGAATTTCGACTGAGTGACACCAATATCCCAGAAGAGCTACATCATGTAATTTGGAGGGACAAATACACATTTGATAGATATGTAAATCATGTCATGTTAACAACGTAATGAGCCATCTACATATCCCAAACTAGCTTGTCAGTGACAAAGACGCATTAACCAACTGCATTCAAATGTCGCATGACCATCATGTCTCTGTAGTTGACGGGAAGGAAGATCAAATCTGCCAGCGAATGAAACAATGGCAAGACAACTTTTCTATAGGACTTTCAGCGTCAGTAGTAAATATACAAAATAAAAAATAATTGAAAAAAAAGCTTTAAAAGTCTACTCCACCTAACAAACTGACTGTTTCCCAACAGCAACGAATATGAACGCAATAAGGCAAGGCTCAATGAAATTTCCCATTTTGTGGATACGCATTACGGTTACTTGGAAGAAACTCGAGGACTGCAACACGCAACAACTTACATACCACCGGTTCGAGGTGACCAAGAATGTACAGATCCAATCACTTGTCAACCACTAGGTTGGTATGAAAGACTCAAGAGGAGGTTGAGAATACGGGAGAAAAAATTCAAACAGTCAATGGCACCCAAGTCTAAAGATGCTGCACCAGTTGGAAAAGGCAAACTGGTAGCGGTTCCAACAAGAAGCAGCTTTGTCTTATAAAGAAAAAAATTGATTGGAGAAGATGTGTTCAGATGTTATACATTGTCCTAAAGATGTAATAAAAACTCGTATTTATTTCGGCTTGTTTGTACGCATTTTCACAATAATGTTTTATTGATTAAATAAGTACACGTGGTCAATTTTTTCATGAAAACATTTATAATAACTCAAGTACCCAAGTCAAGTTCTCCATTTTTAGAGCATATTAAAAAAACTTCATAATATGCGGTACAAAATGACTTGACTAAAATGCTGGCTTGCAAAAGCATCATTACACAAACGAAGTAAGTGATCCGAAAATTCACACGACTGTTCTTCAAAAGAATGCGTCTCCTCCACAGCAGCAATAGTATGAGTGAAGGGACGACGCAGAGCTGCGAGACGCGACATTCATTTTTATCAAATTCATGCATATAACGCCAAACATAAATATCCATAACGCAACAACTCCTACACAACTCGACCAAAGCAACACTGATCTCACTCAAGTCGTTTACTTTTATTACTGAGCAGTTTTTTTGCACGTCAAGCTTGACTGATTGGCAGGTTTATGCTGGATTTATTTGCAAAGCTAAAAACACCAAAAACAGCATGGTCATAATATGCTTAATGTCGATAACAAGTTTTTGAATGTTTTGTGCAGCACCATATTATCTAGATTGAATTTCGAATTGGTATCACACTGTGGAAAACTAAAGGCAGTTATACTAAATGAGTTGATCGGTGGGAACAACTACTTTATATAATAACTCTAAATCTGCCGTTAACGTTTTTTAAAAATCTGTAAAGTGAAATTTGGTGAAGAGAAATGCTGGATGGACATACAACTCATAATAATGTATGTTTGCATATAAAATGGAATATATTCTGTAAGAGAATTTTAAAATGAAAACCTGAGATCAACGAACGAATCAAGGAGAAATGAACTATTTCAAAATATATGTCGATTATGCGTTCTAATTTGTCATTGAGATATATACAATTTAAATCATATAAATCTTGAAAGATCCACTGAGTTGTAACAAACAAAAATTTTATTTAATACACAAGTGAAGCTCGAATGATTTTTAACATTATTCGTGTGAATTATTACCTACTTTAAAACATCAATTATGTAAACGTTATAATACAAACAGTGGGCATGCAAACTTTCATTCGAATCGTATACTACATTGATTTTTTTGTATATTATGAGAACAATGTGTAAAGTTCTTAAAATTAGATTTGCTGCACTATGGGCCGCTCTAGGTTGGTATAAAGCCATTCAAGTCATGAAATCATCGACGACAAATGACAACAACAAAAAAGCGACGGCAGCGTGACACGGGCAAGCCGACCGTTCTACCTTTCAAATTTTCATGATTGAATCTGCGGTACTTTATGATGTACCGTAAAATTCCGAGAGCTCAAATGGGTCACAAATGAAAAGGCGTACTTTTAAAAATCCTATCGACACAATTAAAATTACCTGCGTCACTCTCTGTTAAAGACGTAACCTACAGCAAGTCATGTTGGGTTGAACTTGATACCCCTTTGCAGATACGTATTTTTCAGGGACCTATAAATACACGAAGGATGTTTCAAGTAAAGCATCAGTTCGAGTTCGCTCAACTACAAGCATCTAACAAACCAAACTTACAAATCAAGTTTCCAGAAATTTTCTGAAGAAACAATTTTAAAAAATTCAACTAGCTTTAAAAAAGCAAAGATAAAAACATTCAAAATGTACGCCAAGTTGGTTTCTTTTCTTCTCATGGTTGCCATCATTGTCTGTGTCAGCGTTAGCTACACTACAGCTGAACCCGGCTACAGACGCCATTACGGGGGATATGGTGAGATAACTGGTTTTCAAATATTCAGTTTTAATTTCTAAAGTGTGACATGATGAAAATATTCATAGGTCATGGAGGCGGCGGCGGTGGAGGTGGGTACGGTCACCGTGGGTATGGCCATGGCGGCGGGTAAGTGCTGTAAAGCGTGTTACTAACTGTTGTGAATCACTATAAAAAGTACAGCAATTAATGTAAGATGATGATTTGTTTTATTAGACATAGAGGAGGGTATGGATATGGATATGGGAGATGAACCGTTGAATAATCACACCACACCTAAGCCTCGGTATCAATACGGATGCTGGAGCAAATAAATCTATTGATTGGACACATTTTCTCAGCCGAAGGAGATAAAATCTAAGTCATTTTCGTAGTGTGTTAGTCACTAACAAATTAAATAAATATTTTGATTTCAGTAGGGTTCTAGCAAAAACTAACAAAACCGTAGATTAGTTAGTAAAATACTAGGAGTATTTCCATAAATTACAAAAAAACGTAAAGTGATTCAATTGTTTGATTTTATTCTAATGTAAGAAAATATTTTTCCACTTTTCATAATTTTATTGTAACTTGATAAATGGGAAATAAACTTTATTTTCACAGTTCAAAACACTTAAAAATACAACAAGGCATACCTTATCTAAATTATATTTTCCATTGATAACAAAACGCTTGATATATAACAAGGTATCATTCTAGAAAGACGCACATATCACTTTGTGGAGTAATATGTATCACAAGACAAAGTCGACCATAAATAAAATAATAGCAAGTCATTCGCAAAATTGACAAGACCGTATTTTTTGCCTCCTCTACATACATAGGTATTTATTTATTTATTTATTTATACATAACTTGGCAGCCACATCAAACGAGAAATGTTTTCAGTATCATGTTGAGCGGAATGAATATTATATATTATCGATTATTTCTACATCTTCATTTTGAGTCTGTCAGTGCAGTGCTGGTAAATTTTTATCCTTTACTTGAGACATTACGGTACAGTGTATTTTACAGTTTATAAGACGAATGAAAAAGAGAGTGTCATGAAATCTACTAAATTTTTCCTTTTCAGGTATGTCGTGTAGGAATCACTTTGTACGGGTTCAAGATTCCTTTCGGATCCAACAGTCTTTTCAATTCTCTCATGTAGCCAAC
>JAHZMZ010000052.1:0-11159 GCA_027743805.1 Lepidocyrtoides sp. E14
GCTCATGAAACACCGATCTCATAACATATCAGTCGGATTGTAGATATGGAATATGAAACTTCAATTGCTGACAGCATTTCTTTCTCAAGGTGCGGATCTCTTTTCTGGGAATTTGGTAGCGAAAAGTGCGTTTCTATATTGTGCCTTGTTCTCGCTGCCGCTGTTGATAACAGTTTTTAGTAACGAGTACCAAGGGAACGCCATAAGCATGCTGATACTACCTGTTTCTTTAATTCCGTACGATACTTTCGATGCACTGCATGCAAACAATTGCAGCATATACAGTCTCCCGAAGTACCTAGCTTCCTTTGACCTGAAAGGCATTGAAAGAGAAGACGAAAACACATCTTTCGAGCAGATAAGCAACCTAACTGACTTTACTGGTGGAGCCCCTTTTATATTAGTTAAAGTTAATTGTGAAGCCAATTAAGTATGGAGTGAACTAAAATGCCTATAAACGTCAAATTGCATACAATATGTAACATTTATGCGAATGTCTGACTGGAGCATTTAAGCTATAAATAAGATATCCGGTAACACTCCATGAGGATGCCAAAAATATTTGAATGGTATTACGGCATTACACAAATGCTTCTTTTGTTTGTAGTCCAGTGATTTGCGACTTTATCTTTGAGCTCAGATGAAGTATGATGATAAGGAAGTTGTTGCAAAAATCAGAAGTTGAAAAAGTGCAACCGTTTGGCAGCTAGAGCCTAAGCGTTAGCACTCCAGCCATTATGAATACGAAACGAAAGATGCTGATGATAAGTCATATCGAGAGGGGTTGGATGTACAAGAGAAAGTAATCATAACTTTTGTCATTGTCTTCATTCCTGAAATCCCAGCATTATTAATGACGATGGATATTAAGATAGCAGGAACAAGTTAAATGGAATGCATTGATAATAAGAAATGCTGATATTAATATCGTGTAAAAATTTAAGGTAGATAGAATGACGTGACAGCCCAGCCAATAGTAAACTTTTTTTATTGTGCTAAACATTTTTTATTCAAAGTATATCAAACAGCGTAGGAGTAGTAAACAACGAAATTTAGAAATTTACATAAACTCTTTTAGTACATGGAAAAAATGGAAATAAATGTATCATTAAATCAAACATTAATATTCTGCAGTAAATTGAAACTGAAAATAAAAAACACTCCATGATTTTTGGTAAAATAAACATTTGATGTAAGCATTCTAAAAATAAACTTCAAAAAAATTAAATACTGCATAAAAAGGTTTACATATATAATGTACAAGCGCATTAGTTTGAATATTAATTATCCTCGGATAAAAAATAGAGCCAGATTAACAGCAGTACAGGCAAAATTATCAGAGCAATTAAAGCTAAATTGCAGTACGAGATAGAACTTCTTGGTCTGATTCTGCATGGTCCAACATCCTTATCACTCTCTTCTCCGTTCGACTCATTACTAGCAAAGTAGCCTTCATCAGACTGACTACTCATGTCCAACGGAATAACCCTGGACCTTTTCACTGATTTGCGAGTACACATGTTATCATTTTATATGTGTGAGATCGTGTTGGGGCTGAAACCAAGTGTAAAATAGAATGAGATCAAATAAATTATAAAGGAATGTGATAGGTTTATTTACTATTTTAATTTAACACATCAATTCATAAATATTTTACGTGTCACATTTCAACAAAATACTTACCGTATGGTAAAGCAAATTATCAAAAAGGAGCCTGTTTCCCCGCAAATGAAACTATTATGAGGAGCTTGTGCGTGCATGGTTGACAAAGGTGGAAAGAAGAATGAGAGGTGGGAATATACAGGACCAAGCTTTCAATACTTTAAAGGATCCTTGATATGCATTCCCTTCTGCAAAAGAATTTAGAAAAACCAACTGGAGATGCATTTTCCTAATTTGATGACAAGTGAACACTGGATTTTCGACTTTGGATATGAATGCACAAACGAAACAGAAGGATAGGTCCATTCCCTCCCTGTTGTTCACATCACTAGATGCTATTGCTCTTTTTTGCTGAGAGAGAGAGAGAGTATGTGTGTGTGTGTGGTACGAAAGTATTGTAGGAATAGAATAATACTTAAAAGAGGTCAACTCTATTTGGCAATTGTACTAAATCCTTGTTCCCTTCCTTGTTTGTGAAAAAAGATACATAGCGAATGGCTTTGTTGAGTGGGGCTCATAAATGCATAAAAAGAAAACAAAAAGGTCAAATGTACAGAGAGGCTCAGAGATGCAAGACGCCCCCAGCTGTCTCTCTCTCTTTTATTTGAGAAATGTATTTCCAGGTTGGAGGAATGAGAGCAAACATAACGAAAGCTGTATAGCTATATAGGTACCTACGTTAGATACCACAAACCATGACCATTTGTATGGATAGTAGAGAGCAACATGATTGATTATTCTCATCCCGAGCGAAATTCTATCCTTCAGGAGGTTTTTGATGATTGTAGAAGTTGAAAAAAGAAAAAAAAACAAATATGGTAATGATTAAAGTTTAGATTTGTTAATTTATTCAAAGCCTAAACAAGGAAATTCTCAACTTAATTTATTTACATGCATACTCATATATCATTGCACCAATTAGGAATGCTGGATTTACACAAAACACGTACGTCATAGGTGAAAAATCTTCCACATGTTCCGAGATCAAAAATCCCATAATCCAATGACCCGTCGGTGCCTGACGGCGCCTTGTCCCATCCAAATTATGGTACAGTTTCCTGTAGTTACGGATTTATTAATTTGTGAGCATTGCAAAAGTTGTGTCGTAGGAAGGATTTGAACCTCCGTCTCCAAATAGGCGCTTTGGCACACTAGACCACTATGCTACTACAACACTTGTGCAGATGCTCTCTTGATTAACTAATTGTGTGTGATATTTCCACACATAACACTGTCTTTACCAAAACATAGTGTAATAGGTTTGAACATCTTGTCTTGCTATGCTTAGGCTAGTTAAGAACACTAATTACAACAAACAACGAACTATACAGTCTTAGAGTAAGCACAGTTTTAATACCTTTATGCGAGCGCAGTTAATTTTTACAATAGTTAATGACAAACTGCTGTTTTAATATCATTGAGAAAACTTCGTTACAACCAGACTTTAGTAGATATTTTTATAAAGTTTGGGGACCTATGACACTTCCGGTACCAAGTAACTTAATTTTGCTTTGTGAAAATTGCTATTTATGCAGAAAATTTCTTATATCTTTTGTATCGACAAAGGGCTTTGAAGACCAGCAAAAACACCTGTCGTTATGGTTATATATATATGGTAAATCATTGTACAAAAATTTGAACCTTCATGGCTAAAAGTATTGACTAAGGCTCAATCATGATGGTTCGAAAACAATTTTGAATGCAACTTTTAATCATGACGATTTAAAGACAAACTGGTAGTTTCAATAATGAAGGTTCAAAAACCAATGAAAATTTTGTATCATACATACATTGAAAATTTACCTTATAAATGCTTAAACCATGATGAGTCAAAATGTTAGAAAAAATTGCAATCATGATATTTAGGATGTTGTATAGGTAAGTTAAATTATGTGGTCAAAAAAGTAACGTAGACAGAAAGACGGACCGGAAAAAAGCGAAATATGCTCCTCTGTATGAACCATACAGCAAGCTAATAATAATTCCTAAGTACATAAAAGCCATGCTGCACTTCCCTGGATTGGGCGTAAAAGGTTATAGCTGCTCGCTCTACTTCATTTGACTCCGTTTATACAAAATTTCCAAACGTTTCTTCAAATCTGAAACAAAATTGCTTTCCACTAACACTCCTTGCCAAATTACGAAAAACAAACCGCACTTAAATGCTCTTAATCGCACTTAATCTTTAAGCTAATGAAATTTGTTTTTGTTTGGAGTTCTGTTGTAATGTAATGCAGGTTTACATACATAATATACTTAAATTGTGTTTTAGCAACGCATATATGTATGCATAACGTGGCGTGACATGGGAGAAGGGGGTCTCGGGAGTTTGTGACATGGCTGTGACATGGGAATAAGGGGCTTACAGATCGATTTTTTGCGTGACATTCTTTTTGAATGGCCTGTTACGATGTTGTCTGTCCATCTGTCCGTCCACAAGATAACTCAAAAACTAAAAGACGGATCAACACAAAATTTTGCGCATATGTATGTTAGATCTGTTGTATCCTCATACCCCAATGTTGGTGCCATTTGTGAATGTAAAGTCAATGAGGTATGATTGTAGTAACGCAAGCATAATGATCATGTTTGTCCTTGTTCTTGTCTTTAGTTGTTCGAACGATACATGCGGTGAATGAAATGGCATCAAATTTGTAAACTTTATAGATGATGACCATAAGTAAAATGACAATGGCAATAAAAACCTTGTTCACTTTCTACCAGTACTGGATAGCCTTCGATCCTTGAGCAGAATCCATTTTCTGCCACCAAAACAAAATCTGTCATATAAAAAACAAGGAGAATCATTGAGAGAAAAGTACAAAATAATTTTTAAACATTTTAAAATGTAAACCCTATGTTGTATCCTCATACCCCAATGTTGGTGCCATTTGTGAATGTAAAGTCAATGAGGTATGATTGTAGTAACGCAAGCATAATGATCATGGTTGTTCTTGTTCTTCTCTTTAGTTGTCCGTCATGAGAGTCAGTTCTCATTCTATGTTTCTGTCTGAGTCATTGTTACTCAAATGTACTTGCGTAAAGTATCATTACTGTAAATATTATTAGTTAAGGTAACTAACTAAATGTAATTAGAATTGAAGTAAATATAAGTGTTGGTTAGCAGAGTAAATATTATTAGTTAAGGTAACTGACTAAATGTAATTAGAATTGAAGTAAATATAAGTGTTGGTTAGCAGTAATTCACGTCAGCGTTTGACCTCTCAATTATTCCGCATACACCACACATTTTGGCGACGAGGATGGGATATTCCATTAATGTCTAGTGGTATTCCAATCAGTCCAGTTTAGTGTTAATTGTTCAGTGTTTGATCAACTGTCCAGTCAAAGTCAGTTACATCAGTCTTTCGTCATGTCTTCAGTTATTGGATCGTTGAAACAGTTTGAATCAGCTTCAGACGACTTTGAGGTTTGGGTCAGTGTTTTTGACACATTCCTTGTGGCCAATCAAATTGACAAGGCCAAGGATGAAGATCGTTGTCGAGCCATCTTCCTATCCAGCATAGGTATACCTACCTATTCAACGTTATCCAATCTCGTTTCACCAGATAACCCAACTTCCAAAAAGTTAACGGAACTTGTGGATGTTTTGAAAGCTCACTATAAGCCCGCACCCAAGGCTATAGCTGAAAGGTTCAAATTTGCTCATCGTAGACAGCAACCCGGAGAAACAGTATCAGCGTACCTGGCCGAATTACGTAAACTCGCCACTACCTGTAAGTTTAAAAACCTTGACGAAAGCTTAAGAGACCAGTTTATCTGTGGCCTGTCCAGTGTAGCAGCATAGAAGACCTGCTTTGGAAAAGACGATGATGTCAAGTTGGATGAAGTAGTGCAAGTAGCCATAGCTCATGAGTCAGCCGAAGCTAGCGCAGCCCTAGTTCGTGATGGCCAAGTCAAGGTCAAGTCTGAAGAGCAAGTCCATAAATCATCATTCAAGTCAACCGGAAAGTACAAGCCAAAGCAATCCAACAAAAGTGGAAATTCTTATGTTAAGAACCAGCCAAGTTCCAGTCAGTCAAAACCAGGAGAAACCGTATCAGCGTACCTGGCCGAATTACGTAAACTCGCCACTACCTGTAAGTTTAAAAACCTTGACGAAAGCTTAAGAGACCAGTTTATATGTGGCCTGTCCAGTGTAGCAGCACAGAAGACCTGCTTTGGAAAAGATGATGATGTCAAGTTGGATGAAGTAGTGCAAGTAGCCATAGCTCATGAGTCAGCCGAAGCTAGCGGAGACCTAGTTCGTGATGGCCAAGTCAAGGTCAAGTCTGAAGAGCAAGTCCATAAATCATCATACAAGTCAACTGGAATGTACAAGCCAAAGGAATCCAACAGAAGTGGAAATTTTTATGTTAAGAACCAGCCAAGTTCCAGTCAGTCAAACCGTCCCACAATGACAACGGTAGTCAGTCCAACTCATGTCCGAATTGTGGTTCGAAGTCGCACACCACATCGAAGGAGTGCCCTCACAAAGATGTCGTCTGTCACAACTGTGGAAAAAAGGGTCATTTCCAAAAATACTGTCGTTCAGAAAAGAAAGAAGTCATCACTGCACGCAGCATTAACCAAGTAAATGAGTCCTCATTAGACATGATTATGCTCTCAGTCGAAGTGAATGGTCGTCCTCATCAGATGGAGTTATGTATGTGTTATAGGGCAGGGTGCTCCAGGTAATGTAGTACGCAGCAGCACCCAGTTGCACACAGAGTTTGATTTTGCGCTATATTACCCTTTAATCTACCAGTTCTCCTAATATATAGTAGGAGGCTGGCAGGGGTAGCGCGGCGAATACATCAGATGGAGTTAGACACTGGTGCAGGAAAAACTATGTTAAGTTCAAAGTTCTGGAAGTCCATCGGCTCTCCAAAACTACAACCATCCAAGTTTGTGTTTCGTAGTTATTTGAATGAGGTTTTCCACCCCATTGGAGATCTCAAGTGTAAGTTCAAGTACCAAAATACTGTTATCGACCATGTCATTCCAATCGTCTCTCTTCGGAAGAGATCTCATTAAAAAGTTCAAGTTACCAGTCCTGGATTGCAAGAACGTGTCCACTGCTGAGAACCTCACCCTGGATGGATTGTTAAAGGAGTACAGTGATTTGTTTTCACCTCCTTCTGGTAGAATCAAAGGATTCAAAGCCAAAATCATGCTCAAGGATGATGCAGTCCCTAAGTTTCTTAAGGCCCGCCCACTACCGTTCGCGCTCCGAGCGAAGGTTGACAAGGAATTAGAGGAAATGGAAAAACAAAGGCATCATCGAACGCATCGATCACAGTGAATGGGCATCACCCATTGTCGTCGTACGTAAGCCGAATGGAAAAATTCGCATAACCGGATGTGGCGGGATGTATAAGTAGAACGCCATGCAAAGGTATTGTATTGGACATCTGAGCATCGTACATTATTCTATGATCTAGAGTGAAGTTGGAGTTCGTAGTTAGTTAGTCGTCGTCGGGAGAGAACTTGTACATGAGGTGTTGCAATGAAGAGTGAATAAATTAATAGTTAATTAGTGACCGAAGATGAACCGGGTCCGAGTATTTATTTGAAACTTGCATTCAGCTTGTAGATAATATTAGTCATTATCTAACAGCGTGTTGGACGAGATAATACCCAACATCACATGGTGGCAGCGGTTGAAGACTTTCAGAAACAGAAGTCAACATGAGTTCAAAAAGAGAAGCCAGTTTCGCCCAACCATCAACCTTTTCGTTTCAACCGAAGGATTGGCCGGCTTGGAAGAGGCGTTTCGAACATTATCATCGATTATCAAAGTTAGGAAAAGAGTCTGAAGATTACCAGATCAGTGCTTTATTATACGCAATGGGGGATCGTGCAGATGAGGTGTTCTCATCATTGAAAATGACAGACGTTGATCGCAAGAAATATGAGGAAGTAATAAAGGCCTTCGATCATCATTTTGTTGGCAAACGGAATATTGTCTATGAACGAGCAATATTTGGGTCACGGAATCAAAACGAAGGCGAAACCATCGAGGATTACGTTACAGTACTTCACACTCTGTCGGAACATTGTGGATATGGAAACCTTAGAGAAGAGCTTGTTCGGGACCGAATAGTACTGGGAGTCAGTGATCAGAAACTCTCCCAGAAGCTGATGATGGAGGGAAAAGATTTGGACAAAACGGTGGAAATATGCAGACAATACGAGAGCATAAAAAGAGAACATGCCGAAATCCAGGGAGACAAACCAGCTCAGGAGGTTCATAGAGTGAATAAACCCCCATCACTGAACAGACGGTTCCCCAGGCCCCGTAGTTATGAAACAAAGCAAGGTCAGTATAGTGCAAATCAACAGCAGTTACAGAATGAAGCGGAGTCAAAGGCAGTTCCTTCAAGAAACAACCAAACATGTTTCAATTGTGGTCGCGAAGGGCATCTAGCAAGGGAGAGAGAAAAATGTCCAGCTAGCTCAGTTGAATGCCACAACTGCCATCGAAGAGGACACTACGCAAAGATGTGCAGAAGCAAAAACGTTCAAGAATTGTCGCAGGAACAAGAAAAGCCAAAAGAAGTATTTTCAGTATCATCAGCGGCCAAGAAAAACCGTTGGAACGCGGAGCTTCTAGTAGACAGAATACCAATAGAGTTCAAGTTAGACTCCGGAGCGGACGTGACAGTGGTGCCATATTACGTGTGGAAAAGATACTTTCCAGCAAAAAGACTGCAGAGTACAAACATCAAACTGGAAGGAATAACCCAGTCAAGACTTCAGACTGTGGGATATTTTGAGGCAGAGATAATCAACAAGACCAGAAGCAAATGGGAAGATGTCTATGTAGTAAAAGGCATTAAGGGACCACTCCTCGGAAGGGATGCATGCGAAGACTTGGCCCTGGTAAAGAGAATCGAGCAAATAAGAAGTCATTCCGGGACAACAACGGATCTCAAACGAGAATTTCCAGCTCTTTTTAAGGGCTTGGGCACAATAGAACAGGAATACGAGATTAAGTTGAAACCAGGAGCACAGCCGTACAGTGTAAGTAGCTGCCGCAGGGTCCCACTACCTCTAATGGCCAAATTAAAAGCAGAGCTGGAAGAAATGAAGAGTCAAGGAGTGATTGAAGAAATTGACGAGCCGACACCATGGTGCGCACCGATGGTGATTACAGGAAAACCAAACGGAAACATAAGGATATGTGTAGATCTACAGAGACTGAATGAGAATGTAGAACGAGAGTTGCACATGTTGCCGGTAGTGGAGCATGAACTAGGAAAACTAAACGGATCCAAATACTTTTCAAAATTGGACGCTAATTCAGGATTCTGGCAAATAAAACTCAGTAAGGAGAGTGCAAAGCTTACAAGGCGCCTTAAACAGCACGGAGTTACATTGAACGCGAGCAAATGCCAATTCGGAGTGCGACGAGTTACATTTTTGGGACACATTGTAGATGAAGAAGGAATTCACCCAGATGAGGAAAAAGTAAAAGCTATCATAAACATGCAACCACCGCAAAACGTGAGTGACGTGAGATCCCTTCTTGGATTCTTGAATTATTTGGCGAAGTTTATCCCTCACATGTCAACTGTAATGCAGCCATTGAATGTATTGTTGAAGGCTGATACAGAATGGGTATGGGGAACTCCCCAACAAGAAGCGTTTATGGCAGTGAAGAAAATTTTGTCTAGTGATCCAGTGTTAGTTAAATACGACGCGTTAAAAGACACGGTAGTGTCAGCAGATTCTTCATCTTATGGGCTTGGAGCGGTTTTGAAGCAACGCCAGGAGGATGGAACGTGGAAGTCGGTTTGGTTTGCATCACGAACGCTAACGAGCACGGAAGCTCGCTATGCACAAATTGAAAAGGAAGCACTAGCAATTACTTGGGCATGTGACAGATTCAGAGACTTCATAATAGGCATGCGATTTCAAGTGGAAACGGACCACAAGCCTTTGCTGGCAATATTTAAAACCAAGGAACTGAGTGAATTGACACCAAGATTGCAAAGATTTAGAATGAGGATGATGAACTACAATTTTTCCATATTTCATACCCCCGGAAAAGACCTTATAGCCGCAGACTATTTATCACGCCACCCAATACGAGAAAACAACGTATACGAACTGGAGGAACTGGTTTTTGAACACAGCAGGCATGTGATTGCCAACCTGGAAACAAGTGACGAGCGGCTGGAACAAATCGCGGTTGGACAAGCAAGCGACATGATTCTAAAGAAAATCAGACAGTATTGCCAGACGGAATGGCCAGAGAATTTGGATCAAGATAAAACGTTGAAGCCTTATTACCACGTACGCGATGAAATTTCATACACCGACGGGTTACTACTGCGTGGATGTCGAGTTATTATTCCACCTGCAATGCAACGAGAAGTTCTGGAACGCATTCATGAGGGACACCAAGGAATTACTAAATGCAGGGCAAGAGCTCGAGAGTGCGTCTGGTGGCCGGGCTTGTCTACCGACATTGAGGAAATGATACGACGTTGTCCAATGTGTGCGCAAGAACGTTCTGCGACACATCAGCCATTGATCCCGAGCGAGTTCCCACAACGACCGTGGCAAAAAGTGGGAATGGATATATTTCACTACTTGGGAAAGCCATATCTAGTTGTTTGTGATTATTATTCCCGATACCCGGAGTTTGTATCACTCCAGAACATGAGTGGTGAAAACGTTATAGCACATCTGAAATCTATATTCGCTCGCCACGGAGTACCGGAAGTCGTGTTTAGTGACAATGGAACTCAATTTAGTCCAAGAGCATCGTCAATGTTCCAATCATTTGCAAGAGAGTACGGTTTTACTCATAAAACTTCGAGTCCTATGTATCCCCAAGCAAATGGTTTTGCAGAAAACGCAGTGAAGATAGTGAAAAATGCCATGAAGAAAAATGATGACCCGCTTAAAGCGTTGATGGAGTACAGAGCATCACCCCTGGCCAACGGTTTCTCCCCAGCGGAATTGCTGTTCGGGAGAAAGATAAGAACAACCCTCCCACGCACGCCAAGCCAACTTACCCCCAAGGAGGTGCCTTTGGATCGATTACGAAATTGGGAGGCGCAACGAATCGAGAAACAGAAGTTAAACTACGATCGCAGACATGCAGCATCTGAGCGCAAGGAACTGTCAGAGGGAGAGAAGGTGTGGGTGAGAGACAGACGGGAGTGGGGATACGTCGTGGGAAAAGCAGACTCTCCAAGGTCATACTGGATACAAACAAAAAGTGGAAAATACAGAAGAAACGCTTACCATCTAGAGTCAGTTGGAATACCAGAAGAATCGGAAATGGAATGGGAGCTTCCAGCTACAGACACAACTAGGGAACAAGAAAACGAAGAGCTAAGGGAGGAACCGAATGATTCCAGAACGCGCAGTCGTTATGGTCGTGTATATAAAAACGTAGATAGATACAAATGTTAGTTATTAGCTTTGGGGGAAGATGTGGCGGGATGTATAAGTAGAACGCCATGCAAAGGTATTGTATT
>JAHZMZ010000053.1:0-12926 GCA_027743805.1 Lepidocyrtoides sp. E14
AGGTGCAGGTGAAAGAACGCAAGCGAGCCGTTCTGTGCAAACTTTTGAAAGTAACAAATCCGTAGCACAGTTACCTTCAAATCAACCAGATAAGCAGCCCGCAACATCGGTTCGCGTGCTTTCATCCACTTCAAGTCATGAGGCACACCGACTTTCGAAGGAACACGAGCTCGTTCTGGTTCCATTACCTGAACAAGCTCGTACATCCAATGTTGAAGAGGTTGAAAATGAAGATGGCTGTAATGGATGTGACACGACTCAGGTTTTGGATGAAAACTACGAAGAAGACACTTGTCCCTCTTTTAAATGGTCATGGAATTGGGCCAAGTGGGATACATTTGTTTCTCTCGTGAACGGTGAGCCTACATGCGACACTGTAAATTTGTGTGACTCCTCCTGCTGCCATGAAGAAGGTGAAGTATGTGAAGAAGGAGAAGAAGGAGAAGATGAGGAAGAAGAACAACAGCAATGTAACGAGTTGGAAGGTGACTGTGGAGCCACTGACCCAAATTATGATGGCGAGAGTTGCCCAGCAGAACCGGCCGGGCCTGAAACCCAACTAATTCTAATTGTACTTCCACTCATTTTCCTAGGTATTATGGCTTCATTCGAAACTAAATCCTGTTAGATAACATTGTCGACATTGGGATAAAAATCAGTTATATTGTATTGTTGGATTAAGAATTATAATAAAAATAATTTTTGCTACAAAAATGAAACATATGTACCAATATGCATACATGATTGGTGTATTTAATTAACTTTCTTCATATTAGTGCGTCCAATATTTTTGAATGTTTAGGATACTGCAAATTGCAAAGTAGCGGATTTACCAATTTTTCACAGCGCCAACTCATGGCTTGACCTGGGAAGGTAGACTATGAATGCAATCCCCAAGATCTGCAATAAAGATAAAAGCGATTTGAGATAGATGGCTTGTGTATTATTATTATTAGTGTACGTCCCTTGGATTTGACTTTCGAGTATGCGTATGATTGGGATCGTATCTAAAAACATACAGTGAAAGTTGCTATTGAAACTTTATACTACTTAAAGACGGTTGATTTTATACTTTGAGGTTGAGTGTCGATTCCATTCCAATCTCAGAACAAAACCAAAAAAAACAGGAATAAGGTGAACAAAAATCAGTCAATCATCTCTTATGTGAGCGGTATTTCAAAATTTGATGTACGCGAGTAAAATAGATTAATAAACTGTCAATATTGTAATGATGATTTATTCAGACTACGTGGTTCCCGCATTTTAGCATCGCCAAAATGCAAGAATGCAGCGAATCTGAGGATATTCAACAAGATGATTCCCAGGCTGTGGAACTTTCTATTGGTATTTGGAAGTCTACTTTTCAGCTTTTGTCTACTGTCTACTTTTCCTTTGTATTTAAATTTGACAATTATGCAAAATAACCATTTATGATTGATGACAGTTATATTGGTGGATGGGGAAGAAAAATGTTGCTCCAAAGTTGGGAAGCCTCTCAAAGGTAGATGGAAAATTGTGTAATCCGTATAAGTCATAATCTTTATATGAGCCAATAAATAGTACTGTGAACATGGAATTTTACCATCTTTTTAATAACACGGCAAACATAAATGTTTTTTTTGTCAGTGACTAATAAAGTTTTGATCCTCCCCCATGATAGGTGTAAAGTCAAGTACTTGTAACTCTTGTCAGTCCCAAAGTAAGACTTTTTTTTACTTGAAAAGCCATTCATGATCTTTTACCATGTTGTAATCAAAAATATATTGGTCCACTTTGCACAGATAATAGCAATTTAAAATTTAAACACTACGGGCATCAGTGTCCATATGATGACAACACGTGTGGAAACTGTGGACAACCGCTCAGAGCAAGTCCATGTCCTTGTGCCGCCTATCAAAATGCTCCTTGTGGGGCACCTCTTACCCGAGTCAAAGTCCCAAACCGCCTCATGTCAAACAATTTCTCATGGAGAATGTCAAACGGATCCACAAGGATGTACAGCAACGGTTCAGGTCTCGAATGAAAAGGCACGTGTCCCGTGTCAAACTGGACAGGTCTCCTGTCAAACAGCATCAGTGGATTCACAGGCTCAGCGACGTCCATGCACCCCCAAGCAGAAAAAAGTTTGTGGGAAGAAAGCAAAATCGGCAATATGTCAAACACAATCAACACAAAAAATCGAGCCAATGACCGTATGCGAACCCCCACCGGTGGTAAAGAGTCAAATGTCGCAGGCTGGTAAGGTTTCAGTTATTTTCAACTTATAATAATTATTGAAGTTTTAAAATTTAGCAATGAGAGAAAATGGTTCCCCGACCTCCGTCATGTCAAGCATATAATGATGAGCAATTATTTTGGCCACTTTTGACTTGCAGCTTGTCAGGCAACACCAGTATGTCAACCAGTATGTCAACCTGTGTGTCAACCAGTATGTCAACCTGTGTGTCAACCAGGATTTCAACCCGTGTGTCAACCTGTAAGTGAGCCAACTACGGAACCATTGACTGAAGATCGTGGCAAACCAAAAGAGAAAGAAAGAGTTCGTAAAGGACACAAGGAACCAAGTGAAAAATTAAAGGATCCAGGTGATGCACGAAAAGCTAGAACATCGCAAGTACCTCCAGAACAACTTAATTTTACCCGTTTCCCGACAGTACAGCTATCTTTTGTGGATTATTTTCTGAAATCTGAAGGCATGAAGTTTAAAATCATATCAACGAGTATTTACCTAAAATTAAACATAGGATTCTAATTTCATTCCTCATTTGATTCCATTGTAGGCGGAGTGGCATCTGTTTTAAATCTTTCAGAGGTTTGATATACCAAATTTGATCCTAAAATGTGTCTGCAACACAATTCAAATTGGATGCATAATTCACTAACAAACCTTTTCACACTTCATCTGATTATTTTTGTAGACCAAGATGGAATTTGAGAAAAAATGCAAGGCCATTTTAGCAGGAATGCCAAACCAAAAGCGAAGTCAGGCTGAAGATTTCTTTAATAGAATAATTGAAGCAATTCAGGTATAACGAGTCGGAAGTTTCTCTTCATTTTTATATGGTTGCTGCCAGCCGGCGATGAAATTGTAAATTCTCTTTTATGCTTGCTAGGTCAAATTTCCAGAATCCAATTTCACGGAAATAGCACAGTATCGTCTACTTAAATATGTGCGACCAATCGTTACAGCGCTACAACTACAGGCAATTGAGGAACTTCATATTATCCATACGGCAAGCAAAATCATAAGCACTCAAATGTTTTCATAATGCGAATATTCAGTCAAAATATTTATTTCTTTTGAATATATTTCAAATTCCAGTACCATACTTATATTCTGTCCGTGGTAAGTTTCATGGAAGATCGTTTACGGGAAAGACAAACACTCAATCCTGATGCCATAGTGGACATTGAAACCCATTTGCTGGTAATCGTACCGTGTTATTGTTATGAAACAGGGAGTCAGTTAAATAGAGAAAAAATTATGTACTATTATGATAAGTGAACGTTTTTGCTTACAGGCTGGCATCATGAGTCGCTTTTACCCAATATTTTTAAAAATAAAAGAAACTGTAATAAATTTAACGCAGCAAAAAGACGATCCACACAAAGTGCCCCCAGATGAATTTATCAAACACCTAAGAAAGTACAGTGCAAAACACTCATCATCAAAGCCTATAATGATATTTTTTTATAATTACTAACTATCCAGTGTTTGCCATGTCCTTGTGCATCTTAGATTGATCTTGGCTATCTACGTTGAAATTATTTGCATTGATGTGACTTTCAACAACACGCTGTCCAGTTTGACATATTTGCCCAGCGCAGAAGTTCAAGCAACTTATCGTAAACAGTTGGCCGTCCGCAAGAAGCATGCACGTCACTCGGTGACTTGGGCAGCGCGATGCATAACTACCGTATTGCTTTATTATTATTGCGAAACTATCTGATTCTGACATTATGTACTTAAACGATATACAAAGCATATGGCTCATGGAAAATTAGTATTGAGTAACATTAAAATCTAATACACACCTATTAAATCGTATTCCAGAAATTGAAAACACAAACCTTATTAAAGCAACATGACCTACATTCTAAATAAAAGCATTAGTTATAGTGAATGTATTTACATCAGAACAAAAGACTGCATAGGTAGGTAATTCTTTGTTGTCTCACATTTACATTGCCAAAACTAGCCAAGTTTAAATTTTTCCGTATGCATTGCATTATGAATGAAACAGAATAATGGTAAGATAATGTAACACGTTACAAGTCACTGTATAAAAAATGGTCCACAATTAACTTTTTCTACTAACTTGTTTACATTTTTTTATTTTTCTGTAAAAAACATTACAAATCACAAGTGATTGAAGTTAGTGTTGGAAGATGTAAGATTTGAAGTAGGAAGAACAAGAAACGTATCATCCCTACAGGTAGGAGTACAAAGAACAATACAGGAGTAAAGGCACAACCAACAACACGCCACTTTGAAACGACAAAACGAACAATTAAATACAATTTACTTATTATCACAAGATGATATGAGCGATTCTTTTGTTTTTTGGTACAAGCATCAACTATAATTGCTGATGCAGTTAGCAATACTGGAAAAGGTACGTATTTTCAAAATACAAAAATTTATTTTAACTGGTGCTGAAAGGCCGATTTATCGTCAATATGTACTCTATTGCTACAATCCGTGAAAAATTTATGGTCCATAGCAATTTTAGCAGAAATCCTTCCACTAGGGTCATAGGTTAGCATTTCCTGGATAATAGAAATAAAAGTTTGCATAGTAAGTACTTGTTTTATTTTTCTTCACTGAAGCTTGACATAAAATTGATTTCTCCCATACGTATATTGTTTATTTATAATTTTTACCGTTAATAGATGGAGGCCTTCGATTGAGTTTGCTAATGGTGGTACAAATTGAACCAAAGCAGCTAAAAAAATAAACAAACGACCCTTTTATAAGTAAAGCTGCGTGTATTATATACACCAGTCTTGTGTAGTCAGGCAGAAAATATTACGCACATTATAATTGCGAATAACTTACCATTTCTGCAAAAATACAGCCTACACTCCATATATCCACTGTCGTGGAATAATACTTGACACCCAAGAGGATTTCAGGTGCTCGATACCACAAAGTTATTACCTGTAAAAGCAAAAAATGATATTGTTACATGGTAAAGAAAAACATCTTTGTAAACGTGCAGACTTTTCCAGCTGCAAATATATTTAAAATTTACATACCTCGTGAGTATAAGCCCTCATTGGGATAGCAAAACCACGCGCCAACCCAAAATCAGCTAGCTTCAAATTCCCTTTTGAGTCTAACAAAAGGTTTTGGGGTTTTAGGTCTCGGTGTAGAATTCGATTAGTGTGACAGTAAACCAATGCACGGAGCATTTGCAACAAATATGATTTCGCTTGAGCCAGTGGAATACCGTGCGGTTGGCCATCAATGTATCTATAAGTAGAAAAAATATCGAATAGTTAACCCTTAATTTTACAACTATGTAGCAACTCTGCAACTTTATCAAGTCAGTAGTGTAGTACTTACTTGACATTACTTACTTTTTTAAGTCCATTTCCATGTATTCGAACACAAGGTACAACTTCTTCTCAGCATGAATTACATCTAGAAGACACACCACGTTATCATGATCTAATTCTCTTAACAGCGCTATTTCCCGTAATGCAGTACTCGGAATGCCTTCGGATTCTCTGTTAAAACAAAAAATAGTTTTATAAGCAACCGCAATACAGTAGTTTAATCTTATTAAAAATGTAGATCCCTTCAAAGTGTTTTACAATGACCGATCTATGGATTTTTATTGTTCCGAACAATAATGGCTATTAAAGACTAAAAAAAGTCGTTGGTCGGTGATTTATATGAAATAATGCGAGCAAAATTATTTCTGGCTACTAGTTTTGTCCAACAGAAAACATACATACATGTTGATAAAGTCACAAGTTTGAACATAACTACGGATGATTTTGCATGGATGGATGTATTTAAAACAATTTGGCTGAGGACAGTAGTCCTTATAGTCATGCTGGCTTAAACAGCAGCAGTTGACAATTTAGAAACTCGGAGCCCCCGAAATAGATTAAAAAGCTACGGTCTAGAAATATACTCCTTAGTCATCATGATTATCTTTCGGACTAATTTTGCAGCATTATTTCTGCTCACAACAAAACTTGACGCCATCATTGTTAGCAGCTCCCGGTTATTGTAAAAAGTATTTTTGTTGATTTCGACCGGAAGCAAGTCAGGTAACCGGGGCTGTGATACAGATTAAAATTCACTGTAAATCGCAACCCAAGTACCTTACCTGCTCCGATCGTCTGGTTAGGTGCAACACAAGGATCCGTTCCTCCAGTTGTGTCAATCGATTTCGTGAATCTCCCAGTTGTTATTCCACGACACGAGAAATGGACCAAATATTTATGGACGGTGGGACCAATTCCCCACTAATCCGAACGCCACAAATTGGAGCACTCTTGAAGAACAACGCTGGATTAAAAAATGCAATATAACCTGCTCGTATTACTGGGCGGACGTCGGATAAGACATCAATCCAGCAAAACATTGCACCCAGCCATCTTATCTTGTTAATATTTTTTCCTCTCAGTAAATCGGTATATTATAAATATTTATAATCAATTCGCGCTAACTGGAGTGTAAAGTATCCAGTGGCAGTAACCATTCAAATTGAATGTACATAGTATGGTCTGCCAGTTGTCTACCTCCTGTCATGTCATGAATATTTCCGTATTAAGCATGTAAATCAGTCACAGACATCGATATACTTTCACTTTTATGCACATGCATACTTGTTGTTAATTTAATTTTACTATTAACATTAGTCATGATTTAAATTAGAGAATGCATTAAATACATGATACCACATTTTCTTTTAAAATCAATGATCATGATTGTTTTTAACCGTCAATTGTAATTGCAAAAAGTCTCCCCTGGACCCATGTGCTCCAGTAACAGTTATTTACTCCATTTACTCTCACATTAAATTATGAAAGCAATTACAACTTACGATTCCAGTCTTATTTTCTTCAGTGCCACGACCCGTCCACTGTTTGTGACATCTTCAGCCTTATAAACAATCCCGTAAGTCCCCTCCCCAATCTTTTCTAGCGTCTTGAACCGGTCCATTTTATCCCCACGATTTCCCACCATTAGTAGTTAGTTTAACCAATTTCGTACTTTCTCTGCAACACTTCTATTATCTTACTCAACGCACACAATTATCCCACTAAACTGTTTGCATGACCGACCGACTGATACTGATGATCAACTGGCAACAAAACTTACACTTTCCCAACCGTTGAGATTGCGAAAACTCATCAGCCAGTTAATAGTAGTCCTCTGTTTCCATTCACTGTGCGGGCGGAACAGCTTATCAAGTTATTACATATATTTTCTCTTGCTTCTGCTGATCTACGCATTTGCGCGCCCAATTACTACGATAGCTTTGCTCGTTATTCCAAAAGAAAAAAATTGCCTTATATGTATTATGTTCATGTAAGTATGCAAGTATGTATAATCATGCCAAGCAGCAGCACGATGCTTTAGTAAAAAATACCTAACGATTATGCTGTCATCATCATCACCACCACCTAACTAACTAGTTTATAAAGCTGAGAGTTCCTTTAATCAATTGAGATGAGATCGAATTCACAATTCACACATCAGCAAACCGCTGCTGTTATTATGCTTTAACTCTTCAACAAAACCACAAGTAAACTGGAACTAAATAGACTAGTCTCTCATTATAATATTTTTATTAAGTTGGGTAGTAGTAGTGAGTGATGCAATTGGACAGCAAGTAGAATTAGTAGAGTTTCAATTTTATATATTACGGGCAACAGGGAAAAAGGGAAGAAAGAAAAATTGGGAATGGAAGAAAGGGAACCAAAATGAAGAGTCAAGAAAAAAAGGAAGCAATGAAATAAAATAGTACGGAATAAGAACTGATCTGATCTGATCAAAGAATAGAGGACGAGGGAATAAAATAAAAGTAAAACGAGGAGGCAGGAGAAGAGGCACGCACGACGCACATACACACACCCAGAAAAAATAGCTTGGTCTCGTTTTTCTGTGAAACATGTATGTAGCGTTCTTTTCTTTCTTTCTCTATACTACAACTTCTGCATGTTCAACATCATCATCATCATCATCACTGTTGTAATGCATATTGCATATTATTATTCTTCTTTTACCAGACTTTACTTCAAAGTCTCCACTCTAACTCTACCAATCTTGCTTCTACTTGAATTCTTCTAAACAAAATAAAAGTAGGTATATGAAAAGCAGCAACAGTAATATGTGGTGGTGGTGGTGCTGGCTAGCAAATGCAGAACAAGTATGATATTAAACAACATGATCTTCATAAAATGAGTATAAGCCGCCCAAAAAATGAAACCATGAGAGCTTTTGAATTGCATTGAATTGAAGCAACTGCTGTGCTGCGACTGAAGCTGCTGCCAAGATATTTTAGGGTGGCATTGCATTAGCATTAGCATACCAGCTCATCCTCAGCCAGCATCATAGCGTCATGTCATTCATTTATAATTATGATTGTCCTGAAACGAAGCGGGCTCTTGCAGGGCTATTGTGAGGTATTCACATGGACAGAAATAACGTTGTCGATATGTGTGTGTATCGGTATTTATTGTGTGTAGCTGTGTAGAGTTGTTAACTTGTTTGCAATAACTACTTACTTACAATTACATGAAAATTGTGTAAATGTTAGCATAAAAAAATAAGAGAGGAAGGACCTGTATGCATTTTTACGTGGTTTGAGTGTATAGTGTAGGTATGTATGCCTATATAACGCATGTGGGTAGATGGAAATACATATCATATAGGTACAAATTTTACGATGATAATATGATCTCGGAAGAAAGAGAGGAATAGCTAAATGATGAGGTTGAGTTTAGGTCATCATCATCATCACATCAATAGGTATAATATGAATTCGTCTAGTCTGAAAAGAGAGAATGAGAGTAGACCGTGGTGAGACATATTACGCGCATATTTTGTTATGTATGGTAAGATCAGAATGTAATGGTAATAATAATGAACATTGTTGCTTCGGTTGCTTCTGAATGAAATCCTAGGCCTAGGTACATTTTATTCAAACCAACTAAATGAACAACTTTGAAGCTTGAGATCGCCAGCCAGCGTCAACTTGACTTGCAATTACAAGTGGAGTGAAAGGAATGTGGTTGAAGTAAGGTATTATTGGCTTAGGGGTAATACGCTCAGCCCGTAATAGTCTGTGCAGCACTAGCACAAACGGTAGCAACATTTACTAGACTAGTTTCAAAAAATTGAAAACAAAATGCCTACATACATAATCTCATTGTAGCATTAAAGTCTTTTAGTTGTTGAGTAGAATACACGAATTCAATGAGGTTATCAATGCGTTGAATTTAAATTTAATTACCTAAGATATTGAAACTTATCTCATCTCACTTGAGCTAGAAGGCCTGATCTGTTTTGTTTAACGTATGATTGTTGGAATATTGTATGTGGAAACATAAATCGTGACCCTTGTTTCCTGTGGACGGATTATTTTGAAAATCGAAAGGAAAAAAATAGCTTTACTTCAACCGTTCTTGGTTCAACTTTTCCACTATAGCAGCGCAATATGTATGCATTGAGAAATCTCCCATCTCTCTTGAGATCATGCTATTTTGTATTTGCGGATGAAGGAAAAGAAAAGTTGATACATTTAAGCCAAGAAGTCACATGCCTATTTTATTCCGTTTTAGAACGCGTGAATGCGTACCAGTTTCAGAATTTGTTGATGGAAATGTTTTCATGCTCATTNCCTATTTTATTCCGTTTTAGAACGCGTGAATGCGTACCAGTTTCAGAATTTGTTGATGGAAATGTTTTCATGCTCATTATTTATATTTGGTTGAAAATTCGTAGAAAATAACACTTTTCATATTCTCTTTAGTCTAGCAGTTGCTCGCACTTGTTATTTCGCACTTTCATTAAATGTGCATAGGTAGGTATTCCTGCTCTGTTCACATTAATCTTGCATATAGGTGGATTATTGCAAGCAATATTGCTGCAAAGTAAGAGTGCAAATAGTTGCAAAAAGCAGGCAGCACTACGCATCGACAGACAAAGAAGCTCACTCGTAGTAGACACTAGACACTAGTAAGTAGAGTCTAGGCCTAGGCACTAGACTAACAGACAACAGACAAGCGGGCAAATGCCTATTTCAAAGCGTACTACATGCACATATTCATGCTTAATCAGGCAATTTGTGTTAGAAGAACTAGACTAGACACCAGACATGACATCAAACCAAAATGACGCCACTACACCTTTTAGACGTGTTGGCATGTACCACTATGCATGGTGTCAGCAAGCAGCATCAAAAAACTTGAATCTTACATGGCACGACTTTTCTTTGATGGCGACAAATCGTCATAGATCATTGAATAGTAGCAGTGCAGTGTGGTTGGTCACGTTAAAACGTACAAGGACTTTATTTTATCAGGCAAAGTCTATCAACGGTGCTAACAGTTCAGAAATAGAATTCTAAACACGAGTATAATTATGAAATAGAAAATCTGTCACCATTCTGCAAACCAGTTCATTATCAAAGAATAAGATTTCTTGAGAGGAGCTGGCTTTGAAATGTGCTTGTCATATGAAAATGGAAATGAAATGAGACAATTAAAAATGGTTTGCCGTTAATATGCATCCGAGATGTGGGACAGTTATATTAACAAGATGGAAATTTGTAAATTTAAACCCGTTGAAGAAGTATCAACTGAACTTCATTGTTGCTGTTTGTAGTAAATCTTTTCGACTTATGTGCTAGCATTTGATAATTTGATCACTCTGGTCATTTTATTTCCGTCTGATGTGAAGTCCAACAACTGCACTTTACAATCTCTATAAAAAACATGTTCCACATTTGATGGTGATGTCATGCAAGGTTTGTTCATGTGTATTTCAAAACGTGCATTTTTTCATCGTTGAACGAATCTAACTAGTGCGTTTTTTTTTGAAAATTTGTACCGTCTGCAACTTTTACGATTCGGAGAAGTTGTCGTGTACGAGCATGTAAATTTGTAAGTAGTGCTGTGGCTTTGTATAACAGCATAGCATATTATCAATACATTATAACTAGGTAGGTATTTTCAACTTTAAAACATCTTCCACCCTCGTTCTATTATATATCATGTGAGTACAAAGAGGATACTAATAAGTGCAACTGATTCAATTCTCGGAACTATTATCTTTATATTTGTCTATGATCATGTAATTCCGTTTTCTACTACGTAAAAGCATCATTTCCAAATCCGTTCACCACCACACCAGATTTTTACAGCTGCAAGATGTAGCCAAAAAAATGCTCAAATTCACTTCAAATTGTGTACATTACATACCATTACTCAACAGCGTCAACATAAATGACACGAAACACTAACCAATTAGCAGCTGTGCACGGCTACATGATAAAACTTTCTTTTTCCAAAATGGTTTCGACGATTCAATATTATATCATAGTCGAGTTATACAATTTTTAAAAAGACTGAAGGCTTCTGTGTTCATTGATATAAGACACTTACTGAACAGAGCAAATATGTATAAACTTTCCTTTTTCATTCCTGAGAAATCTTGTAAAATATTAATTTATTAATCTGAGGTTAAAAGTTCTTTAATAATTCGTAGATTTATTTAGTTTAATTTAGTAAGCTAACAAAAATATTGTAATGAATAAAAAAGCAAACAATAACTGATATTTTGCAAGTGAAGGCACTTCATCCTTCATTCAGCACATCAGTGATTTTTTAAAAATTTGTTGCTGCCTATTTGTAGTCTCTCTTTACTGACAGGAACGATGAAAATTAACCCACAATGCATACAATGTAACACGAAGAGAAAGTGCTTTACGTGGCATGTGTACCGTAGGACAACTTATAATTTACTCTCTTTTCAGACTAAATATATAATTTAAGAACATGACAAATACGGCAGCCAATAATCTGGAAGAAAATAACTACAGTTAGGTCACATTAAGAATTTCCTACTTACAACAGACGCAACGCATGTTTATATGCATGTTCGTCGGTTTGTATACACGTATAGATTATATATTTATAAGGCAGGAAAGAGTCCGCATTATTCATCGTTGTTATTATGTTTAATAAATGATACCATCATAAGAATATGTGTAATTGATATGCTATTCATAGAAGACGAAGGAGGGACGTTTTCTTTCAAAAGAAAACTCATTTTACGGTTAAATGAGCCTGATAGGAGATCAAGATGAATTTCATCTTTAATACTGATTGAACATACAATATTTGTAATTTGATAACTTATTCCTTCCTTAAATGTGTCGACCATGGCCTTTACTGATTCAGATTCTTACGCATTCAGATATGATTTGTTCTAGTAGAATGTTTTCCTTAATAACTTCTCAGGAGCTGAACTTCAGATGTACGCTATCTGAGAGAAATTAACGAGAGGAAGTCTTACATTCACTCTTTGAATTTGGAAGTTGTAAGGACCATATAATCTTACGATTAATGTTCTGAATAGTTCCAGAATACCTGTTTACGGCTAATTGAGCATTTAAATTATATTTATGAATGAATAATCGCTGTACTATTAAGTGATCGTGCCATTTTATCCTTCATTGTTTTTATTCGAGTTAAGTCTAGAACAATAACTAGAGACCAACTGGGCAATGTTCCATTTTATTTCTAATCTGGCTTTCATTTTCCCTCCTCATTAGCGGATTTCGACCTTACGAGATGATAAAATGTTTATATGGTAAATGTTCGTTGTGGTGTTGTTGATACTTTAATACTCATCACTGCGGTGGAAATGATGAAGAGGTTGCTGTTGAATAAGCTTT
>JAHZMZ010000054.1:0-36200 GCA_027743805.1 Lepidocyrtoides sp. E14
AATAATAATAATAATAATAATTATTATTGCTTTATCATTTGTTCTCACACTCCTTGCACCTCCTTCTTGCTGCATCGCTTTCGGCAAAGACAAGACATCGGGCAGTTCTTCTGGGGTATCATGTAATGAATCATAATGATGCAATTAAACACGTATGAGGAACTGGTGCTCTGGATGCTACAATATATTTTTTTTCACTGATTGACTACTTTTATGCTACTTGCTGCAATATATTATTTCATGTCGTGTACATTTATCGGCCGGTAGTACAATGAACAATAATATCAACTGATAATGTGATTTTTTTGTTTCAGAAGAATTTATTTTTTATTTGGTCTTTTCTTGTCAATTTTTAAGCTGCGTTATTTCATGCTTACTTTTAAATATTCAAACTACAAAAAGCTTTTAATGTGTGTTGGTGAGGCTGTTTAACTTTGTACCAATTTATGTAACGTAATTTTTAGTTAATTATAGTATGTATTTAAAGTAAATACTCAGTACCAAGTTCACACTGCGGACTCGGACTCCTTGTCATGAATTGCAGTAATCATTGCATTTGACATTGTAACTGATTTTTCCTCGGTTTTCTGGTTTTGCCACTGTTTAGTGCATAATAGGTTGCATAAAGTCAAAGACATGGCTTCTCATTTCAACAACAAATACTAAAAAATATATAATATAATATTGTTTTAATTGCATAACATAATAATAGTTATAATAACCATTATTATTGATTGGCACTTGATCTGACAAACTCTGTAAGTATTTTTACTTGTGGTTCCAGCGTTTGATCTATTTTATTGTATAATTTATTCCCTGTTGTATTCTCAGCCTATTTATCGGAGTAGCAAAATTACCCATTGTATGACTTGTTTTCAACGCTTTGTTAAACACAATAGTAGTAGTAGTAGTACACAATATGTAATGTATTGGTTTTGTATAATTAAGTTACTATTAAAATGAGTATCAGTTATTATAATAATTAGCAATAACTTACAAATATTATAAATCGTCTACAACATCTCGACTACAACTTTCACTATGTACATATTAATAAGCACAAGAGATACTCAGTTAATGACACATCATCTTTACCGATGTGTTTAGTGTTGACGCTAAACGTAAGTGAATAGATGAAATAATTTAATATATAATTAATATCCAAAAACAAAAATAGATTTGCTCTCTAAAATAAAATGTATATATATATATTATATTATACCATTTATCGGGTTGTATCTTATTAACTCTATTTAAAACTTACTAAAATCTAGTAGCAATTTTTTATGTTAAATTTAAAATCTACAATACTATTAATCTAATTCTACCTACAAATCATTATCAATATTACAATAGAACATACAAACGCACTATGATAGCGACTAATAGGGGCACTCTGGCTTTTTAACGCCGAGTTCATTACATGCGCAAAGTTGGCATCGGAGGGAATATACAGTGAGTCTCCTCCATTTCCTGCGGACGATGGTGAACTAGAGAAATTTTCTTCTCCTGGAAGTCTGAGATTATACCCGACCACCGCGGTGGAGCGAAGCACACGATGTACGCTATTGAGCGAGGCACAAATGACTGCGGAAGTGCCACTACTACCGTTACTTTCATGACTACTGGCACGATGCCGTCTTCTGGTGTTTCCAGCTATGACATCAGACGCCAAAGGGATTGATGAGGACTCAGGACTCATATCTTCCTCCTCGTCATCATCCTCTTCTTGCAAGAACTCTGCTGACAAAGACGTAGAAAAGTCTTGTGGTTGCACAGAGTCTGACTGAGGCTCCTCGACTGAGGAGGAATGGGGGGAAGGGGAAGCTTCTTGCTCCGTTTCTGCAGGAAATGCAGGACAGTTGCTCTTGTAGTTACCGCTACCGCTATTACTTCTGCCAACCGGAGTATTGACGGACCGTTGTCGATTGACAGCGGCTCGGGGGCAGCCGTAATAACAAAGAGGAAGACCTCTAATTCCCTTTGGTTCAGCCATCAGGTGCTCTACAGTGGCTTGGGGCATTTTGATAGCCACAGAAAGAGAGGGGATGGGAAGTTTATCTATTACCTGTTGGATAGGAAGCCAAAAAATATTTTTAAAGAATTCTTTTTTTCAACAACAAAGTTTAAAACGGTGCAAAAAGACGCACAATATTTTTGGGCGAAATAATTTTCTTACCTTAATTACATCTATAGTGGTAAGAATGAAGGGAAGATGAATTTTTACGTGCTCGCTATCTCTTATCGTTTCAATATATACACTACCGGCTGTCGAGTAGCCGTCTGAGAACATTCTAGGTATTTCGTCGAATGTCGCCTGGTATGTTTTCCTTTCGGCACAATGACTATATTTAATAATTACTGTCACCTGAAATATCAAAATTATAAGGTTAGAAAAAAATAGTAATGTAATAAGCTTGATAAACATAATTTGCTGTTGACCGAAACCACGAAACTCACCAGTGTTGTGGCGGTAATATCTCTTGGTAATGGGGACAGTCCCCCTTTATTGGTTATTTGAACAGCAAACTCTGGCGTATCAATTAGACTCCAAGCACCAGCAAGAGAACAGTAGTTAATATCTGTGTAGTTTAGTGACTCGGAGAAGCTCTTGAGATTTGTGAGACCAAAGAGTGCACAGCCCACTGTTTGGCTATCCGCAGGAATTTTGGGAGCGCAGCGGTCGCTCTGTTGACCAGCTCTTCCCCTACCACCGCCATGATGACGGTGGTGATGATCACCCTCAGGACGGGAGGAAGGTCGACTACGATTATGACCCTCCGCTGATGAACCCTTGGGTACACCCCCGGAACAGTGACGACCTACCCCTATGTTTGCGTTGAGGTCTTTGACTAACTTTTCGAAGAAATGGTAATTCCTGCGAACAAAAATATTGTAAAAAATAAAAGTTAGCTATTTATCATTCCTATTTTCATATTTCTATAAAAATGCAAAAAATATTATATAGGTTTGTTTCCACTTACAAATCGCCCCTGCATTTCCGCGAAGTTTTCTTCATACAGTCCTTGAGATCTTGACTAAAAGAGCATATTGTATTCCAGTCATTAATATCCTGGTCTTCATAAATCCCCTTTAAATTGTTGTAAATGTTAAGACAAGATCTGTCAAAGTCACATGTTGTCTCCGTATTCCCTAAAAATAGGCAAGTAATAAATATTCATAAACTTTTTATGCATTTTCATCCCTTATCATTGACCATCATCCTCATCAGCTTTACCATGCAGTAGATACCACCACCACTACTGTACATACTGACAAAAAAATCTACTCAAGCTACTTCATGTATAGCATAATTTATATGTACGTTCCTACATGAGCCATGTAATTATCAATCATCATCTCCATCTCCCCATAATTGTTCTTCTTGACAAAGAAAAATGAATCAATCGATATAGTAAACGACGACACCAACCGCAGCAACCACTCTAATCGATCGCATCCATAAATAATTTTCATATGAACGATTTCGTGACTTTAAAAAAGCGTCCAAGCAAAATTGTTCATTCTATCTGACTTAATGATGTTCGCACTCAATAAACACTTTATCATCATCAAACCTAGCACCATACCACCTCTCCTAGGGGCTGGATCTGCCTGCGTCTTTTTTGTTCCTCTTAAGTATTTCTGTCTATAATACCTATAGATTGATATACCTATTTGCTTTTTTGTAAATCGCGCCACATTGAATTAAGTGTTTTGGGCATAACCATTAACTTAATTGTAATGTAATTTTTATTAGATCTCGCGATGCCAGTTGTTTTAGTTGCATTCAAAGTGTTATACTTGTGCGGAAGCTGAAGCTAAAATAGTTCCCTGATATTTCGCCGTTATCTCACATTTCCCCAGGTTTATGCAGCATTGCAATTTTAATCTCCAATTTCACCTATAAATTTTGGATCCCGATTTTAAAAGGCAACATGATTTATGACGATATATGACTTTTCAATAGTAGACTCCCTACCATTGGATTGGCAGAGTAAAATCCATTTTTTTCTCTTATCTTATTTTGGCATTGGTAACACCTGTGTCGAGACAAGTCAAGTGAAAAAAAAACTCTAGAAAAGGTTAAATAAGGCAATAGATATAAAAAGTTAAAATATCTATTACCACTATCAATGCTGTTGTCTGTTCAGTTTTGAGTTCCTTCATCCTTATACGTACCTAAAAATACCCAAGTACTTGCAAACCTAATACCTACACAATAACGCTTAAACGTCTTTCTTGCCAATAATAAATCATCATTAAATTTTTCAGTCTTAAAACACCATTTAGATTTTAGTCTTTAAAGCCAGCGACTAGTGCATAGATGTACATAATTTTTTACGCGTTTTATTTATGCAGGCTTTTTCTGCAACGGCAGACATGTTCAAGTTCACAGGTAGACGAGAGAGATGAAAAAATGTAAATCTTAACCAGTTTTCGCTTAAAAAAGTAACTATTATTATATCGTCATAATCATTATTGTGATCAGTTTTGAGTAACATTGAACAGCACGAAAACAACAGCCACACAACAGTAGAATCATAGTATGAAGCAAATATGTAGATAACGACGACCACTGGGATGATGATCATCATCATCAAATCAAAAACGAATTATGTGCATGTTTGTAAGCTTGTAAAAATGTTAAATTAAAGCTAAACTTCACCTAGAAAAAATGGGTAGGTATGCTATGCAATATATTAACGTACATCCGTATCATCACTCGTCTTCCTCACAATCTCTGTATAGAGAAAATCATGATAATATGATGATTTGTTTAGTCATGGGTTTTTTACGCCCTTGGCCTGTATAAATTTTCGGATTTTTTTTTCAAAACTGACAGGTACCTGCCCACTTTTGCAGGTACTATGCCGTTCCATTTCACCTCTCGAAAAGGAATGCCAATGCCAAAAATGTTCTTTGAAAATTTTTTCAAGCTGCCATACCGAAAAATAATCTGGAGCCAGTTTATTCTCGTCCTTATTTATAATAACTTGACTCAAGACAAAAGCCTAAATTGGTCATGAGAGATTTTTAAACTGTCAAAATTGTAAAACTGACAGTAAGTGCAATAATAAAATTGAATCTAAAAAGAAACAATTAGCAACAGCGCAGATAGAAAACTTGCATGATATACCTAAGAGTGAAGATGTGCGTGCGAGACTGAGAATCGGAGGAGATGAGTGTGTGTGTGTAGGCTTTTGGCTTTGGTTCGTAATAACTTTTGGTTTTGCAATTTTCAATGACTCTATAAGGAGATAATTATTCATGCCATTTCTGCATTTCAGCTTTTGGTCATCATCATTGTCGTCATCATAAAAAGATAATAATAATAATACTCTGAAAAATACATAGTTTGTGTACGACTTTTATTGTGTTGATGGATACGGATACACAAGGTGAACAAGTCGTTTTCTGTTTCTACTTCTGGTCCCCACTTACTAGATCTCTCCTTACTTGATTGTGGTGTGTTGTTTTGCTGGTCAAGTTCAAGAGTGGAGAGTGGAGAACCGAGACACGGTACACTCTGCTTGCAAATGCAGACCGATTTTCCTCCTAATCTCTCTGTGGTTTGCTGACTGACAATGGTGAAACATGAAGTTTATAAAAATAATATGCTGCAACCTTTGCTGGTTTGCTTGTCGTTGTCGATAAAAATAAAATTGATAACTTGTTGGCAGTTTAGGTCAGCCTTAACCGAATCACCATTATCGCTGAAAATCCATTATACCGCATCTTTAATAATGTATAATTGCTTATCATATTATCTTTGCTGTTCTCAAAAAACTGCTGCTGTGTACCTCATATATGCTTTGTGATTTTGTTGCAAACGGAACGACACGTCACATAGATCAAATTTCCTTCTCCTCCCTCTCCAATCTCAAACACGGCAATTTTCATATCGAGATCAAATTAAATCAAATCACGAAAAACAATAGCAATTTCGTTTTACTACATGATGCCAGTTATACTCTAACGTGTAAACGAGGATAATAATAATGAATGAATGACGGTCAGAGCAGTTCAAGGATTACTACCACCATCATCATCAGCAAAGCCGTTCTCCGTTTGTTCTTCTCACTCTCTCTCTACTGACCACAATAATTTTTCCAAATCATGATACAAACAAAACAACGCAAAATCCCGAAGCAATAAAAAACTCTCAATAATTGTGATGATGATTCTTGTAAGAAACTACAAGACTTATTCATTTCGTTAATGATGGTAATTCATGATGACATTTTATGATGATAATATATTGTGCTTTAAAGCTTATGCTCACTTCTCTTTTCCTTGTCATCATTATCATATCACAATCATCTCCGTTTATTGTTTTCCTGAACCTTAAATCAAAATTAATCTACCATTATTTTTTATATTCGTGGAAAATTCCAAGTCTCCAGAAACGTCAACAATGAATATAATTTATTTCTTTTTTGTAAAAATTGCATGCAAATTTATCAACCTAGTCACGATCTCGATACTTTGGGAAACTGACAAAATCACATTCCAACATGACCGCTACACTTTGCGCTAAATTTTTAAATATTCTTACTCTAAAAATAATTGTGTAACTTTTTCAATAATCATACCTGTATAAACTTCCAACAGAACAATGACGACAACCAGGCATTGTTGTGAAGTAGAGTGGATCATGATGAAAATTTAATAAGTTATTTGTGCGTGGCCTGCGTTTTTCTTCAATTTTCCCAAAAGGAAAAATAGAAAATATATCTGTCCCTTTCCGGAAACTGATTTCCAACTCGATTTCACTTGTATTCACTCTTCTTCCCGGTTCCAATTTTTTACAACGAATAATTTCCGCTCACAAATAATGGCATTGTTCATTTTTGTATTGTTTGTTCATAGGAAGCACTTCAACTTCAAATACACTGTTCCAAAAAAGCGTCAAATTGGATTGGAAGCGCGCGCAAATTTCTAACGTCAGTTCTACTCAAGCTCCAGTTCAGCTTTGAAGGGAAAAATGTGCGTGCGAGCGATAACGAAGCGATAGAGCTTATATTTTGTGCAAGTTTTTCATGCTTTACTCGAGTCGACCACATTCAGTTGGAATTTTTTCCTCGTTGCTTATTCACTTTAGTTTTTTTTTCTCTGCTGCTTGCTTGCTTGGTGCTCACTTTCTCCTCTGTTGTCATTTCCAGTATAACTTTCAGTCGACTAGAAAAACATGATTTCCATTTTTAGTGGCAGCCACCAACAACAAAACAACCACCACGATCACAACTTTCAGTTCTGTTTCTGCCAGCAAGTTGGTTTGCTTGCATGTCTCCCATTAACGAAAAAGAGAAAGACCATTTTATTTAGGTATTTTTTTTGTGGTGTGGGTTGCTGCTTACTCTTTAGCTGATTTAATTTTCTTCCACCGAAAAACGTTTTTCGGGTAATTTTCCCCACACACATTCACAAAATCTACTACCCTTTCACACGAAATTGTTAGGTAGCCTGGAATATTTTCTTTTTTCTCTTCTATCACTTCAACTATAGTAAGCAACACGCACCTCTGTACATTGTACTCGACAACCCGTGTAGCAATAATGGCACCCGTATCCGCTTATTTATGCATGAAGCATAGCCATCATCATCGTCAGCTTTACTAACACCGCCGAATAATGGTGTTGTGTTCCATGAAAAAATTATTTGGGCGATGCCTGGAAAAAATTGAACTTGCTTTTTGTGCTCAGCTATTTTTCATGTATTATAAATCCATCCTCTTTCTTGGTTGTCTCACAGCTTATTTTTACTCTTGTTTGTGGAGATATTTTTTTTTAAAGTGTAAATCGTTTTAGCAGGAATAATAATGACCGTTAGAATCCAATCCACACGTTCACCACGTAATCAAGGCAGAAAATATTCTCCAGTTAAGTTCAAGTCCAGAAGAGCAGCTCAGTCCAGTAGTTTTTAGCTAATGCTTCTTAAAAGGATGTGTGTTTGTGTTTGCTTCTTAAAATAGTAATGATGAAGGAAGCCACGAACACAGCTGAAAATTGCTGGATTGCGTGCGTTTAAAGTAAAATATTCTTTATTCTGAAGAAAATGAAAAGTTTTTTTTTTCCTTCCTTTCTATCGACACTGAGGACGACACAATGCAGCAGCGGAAGAAGAGGAATGAAATCGTGCGTGCGTGTATGTATATTTATTTATATGCTTACACAACAATAAAAAACAAGTTGTGTAATAGCAATAATAATAATAATAAGTGAGTGGCAGTAGGAGAGGGTGGAAAGGGTAAGCAAAAATAAACTTGCTTTTAGCTTCTTCTCAATTTGATTGCCTATACTGCTTCTTCGATTAACAATGGTAAACACTTGCACTTTTCCTGTTTCTTCTTTACTTCAGATGATTGGGAGAAAAAAATGTTGTTGGCCCGTTGCGTTTTCGGTTAACTTTGTTATTTTTATGGTGGCGAATCTTCGGTAACAGAAAATGAAGAGGAGGAGGAGGTGGTATTAAAATTTTTTTCTTTCAAATGCTCATTTTATATTCATCAGTCGTCTATAAGCTGCTGCTGTATCTGGTTTTCTTTTTGCTCTCTTCTGATGATGAGGATACTGGTTAACTTTCTAGTCTGATGTTCTTCTGTAAGTGTGTATTTACAAGTGGGAAGGTCGATGATCCGTTGATTTTCTGTTTGATGTCGATGAGGAGGATATTATAAAGATGCGAAATAAAAATGATGATGATATTTTTGCGTATCATAAAACGTAGTAGTATTACTGGTACATTGAAGACGATATCAATACAGTCATCGTCTTGAAAAAAAAAATCCGGCAAGCGATCCAGTTGTTGCTGAATTTTTTTTGGGTGAACTTGCGAAAAAATGTTTCTCAACTTGTTTTTACTTCTTCTTCGATAAAATCAAACGAAGCAGAAATAATGATTGGTTTTTGCTTGATTGAAAATTCATTCATTCATATTCATGAGTGAGTCAGTAGAGGAGATAGAGGTAAGTATATTGTTTTAAATGCGTAACGTTATTGTTGAACAGTTGTGTGTATTGTCTGTCTGTTTAAGATGCCCGTACTCGGTGAACACCTGCAAAAATCAAAAAGAAAAGAAAACCCGCGATGAATATATTATTTCCAAATAAAAGTTTCCTCTTTTTATGAGGGAATGTTAGGTACAAAATGTGATTATAATGCCCACACACACAAAATCAATATTTTTTAACGTAAAACAGACAAGTTTTTGCAGAAGAAAGACGATTTAATACATGTCTGCCATTTTAATAACTAGACCATCAGACAGGATCTAGCAAAAAAAGTTAAAGAGTTGCTACCAAACTCGCTAAATAATGGATGAGGTCATAAAAATATCAAATAAATAATAATTATTACATATGCACGTAGTATCCGCGATATCTAAAACAGTAATCAAAGTGACATGCAGAGAAAAGAAATATTTCAGAAAAACATTCTACCTAACGCAGAGTTAATGATGAATGACATTTAAAAACGTAAATTAATATTACATATTAGTAAAAAATTTTGTTTAAACTCGTGTTTCGTCCTTCTTCTTTGAAATTTGCAAACATTTGCGACTGCAACTTAATTCTTACAGTTAGCATGTCATAAAATTTGTGTATGATTTTCTTGGTTTCAATTTCATATCATATTTTATTAGCATCGCTGTAACGAACACTATCGTATAGTACTAACCAAAGCCACCATCATCGTCAGCATAGTCTTATTCGCAATTTTATCATCCTTCGTCATCATCGTCATCATCGTCATCAAACGGACAAAATAGGAAAGAACAAGCTCGGTTTACAAGACTTTGACTCTGTGCTGGTTAAAATATGTGCATATATTTTAAAAAATAAAACTTAACGTGCTTCAAAGTGACTGCATCAAGACAGGAGCACCAGCAGTAAAATGTCAAATGAATGGATTTTTGTCATCTGTCTAGAATGCCATTAGTGAGTAGTTGTGGGATGATGAAGTACCGAAAATGTATTTTGCATACAGGATATTATTATCATGATCGTGCAAAGCTATTTATATGGATGACCAAGCCAAGTTTGCTTCTCAGGAATTTTTCTTCACAGGCAAAAATAATATTATGATCACAACTACAGCTCAAACCAAGTCATCAGCAAAGGCAAGCGAGCAGTAACAAAGTTAGTGTAAGTAAACCCACCAGAAAATGCAAACAAAACAATAATTATTAGCATGCGATGCGGTATGCAGTATATAAAAAAGTATATTGTTTTTGTGTGGTATGCATTAGCCTGACTTGCTGAAAAAAATAATTCTGGCAGTTCCATCCAGTGTGCCATTCATTGTAATAATAAACGGATGTATATTATGCATCATGCAAGCTTGCAGATATATATATTCAAAAGAAGAATTAACAAAGAAATAAAAAAAATCGTGACATGTATTAAAACCATTAAAGTTACAGTCTAATAGTAATAATAAATGTTGTTTCAAAGAAAAGTGATTATTATTATGATATTTTTTTAACATGAGTAAATATTTATGCATTGTTTTTTTTCTTCTTATGCCCACACACAACCGGATTTCGGATGAAAAAAAACAGTGGTCATCATCATCATCTTTATCGTTAAAATGATCATTATGAAATCTCAAGTGACGACCACCAGCAGCGCGTTGTATGCACAGATAAAATTAATGAGGATTAAAGAAGCAATAAATTTATTATAAAAAAATGTGCATTGTTTATTTCTTGGCAGTAGTATGGCAGCAGCACTTGGCGAAAACGAACGTGTAGAAAAAGAATAGACTTACTGGTTTTATATATGTATACTCTCAGAAAGTTGACAAGAAGATGCGCACCTGAAAACTGAGTGCTGTTTTCAAGGTCGCAGTTGCAGTAAAACAACATTAGAAACAGTCACACATTGTCACTTAAACATATATTAGGCTTGTACAGTAGTAGGCAGCTTAGTATTATTATATGAACAATGTTTTTCAAGGCAATAGTTTTCATCGGAAAGCCACTTTGTGAAACCACAGTGTAATTTTTTAAACGCACGCACTTGTAATAAATGCACTTGCCTAAGCTACGAGAAATAATGTTGTCCCTTTATTATTTTTGCAAATAAAAAATTCGCAACAATGTTCTTGTGTTACTCTTTACAAAAAATATGTAGTTCTCTTAGAAGAACTACGTCTTAAATGATGAATTTTAAAAAATTGGCAAAAAAAATTGTGTAGGATTTGGACGAGATTTGATGATGCACAATCGTGAAAGGACAAAAGTCGACTAACTTGAATTATCATGATCATCATCCGATTTTATTCCAAGTACCTCAAAAAAAAGTCTTTAAGCAATCTGCTTTGGTGTACCTCACGTCGAATTTTTACATGTCTACCTATATTTTTGCATAAAAGTTTTGCTAATGGCACTACAGGCACTGCTTGTTGGCAAAAAAACAAGATTGTTCACTAATAATACCGTTGCATACAAACTAGTAAAACTATATAATAGGTAATAGTATAACTGGTGTGGTGATTGTAGCGTCAGCAGTGCAAAAAGATGTATAGGAAAAGATGAGTGATGTTTAATGGAGCAAGTCAGAGAAGAGACTAGACTGCACGTCTCTGCAGCTGTGCCACACTTGTCTCATAAATGAAGATCACCACCAGCCAACCAACCACCATTATACCAAGCACAACATAATATCACGAAAACGATGGAAGGAGAAGCCGAAAAACCTATTATAAGTAGCAAGACTACATTATTATCATGAGTAGAGAGAGGCATATGAAGAAGCATCATCTTCATCATCATCACCAACAGAATCAGAATCACAAGTAAGCAAAACATGCTATCTATCTAATCTTCTTGTATACATTGCCTTGAGTGTGTGTGTATACAGTCCAACAGCCATTCCATTCCATACATTCATAAAGCACATCATCTCATCTTAGCGACAACAGCGGTTATGTATGCGGCAGCACACGGTACAAAATTTTTTTCGCTGACATTCCTTTACACACAGCAGCAACCATTCTCAACCAAGCCATGCAGTCTTATCATATAATCATCATCAACATCATCCTCCCAACCCAACTAATACGTAGGTAGATACATAGACATAATACCAACCAAGTTTTGTTGGATGGTTGGAAGCATTTTTATCCTCTCTGTTGGCATGTCATGCTCCTCTGATTCTGTGGAAATGAAGATTCTCCTGAGCCAGCGAAAATCCATCAGCAGAAAAAAATACATGCTTTGATGATGATTTGCTGATACTCTAGACTAGAGTCTAGGGAGAAAATTTCATACAGACAAGCGTTGCTCTTGCTGAGGACTGAGGACAAATAAATGAGATCAAGTAAAATATAAGCATAGCACCAACAGCAGCAGCAGCAGAACTACCACCACCATCTAAAAACTCTCATTTTGTCATACACACCAACAGCACGACAAAGCAAATAAAAAAATCTGTGCGATACGATGGTGGTGGTGGTTGGTGGTGACGGTGCATATGTATGGAAGTATTACGATTACATAAAAATAAATTGTACCTAAAACACTCAACTTCTCCTGTTCCATTCAATCTTTCTTTCTGAAAAAGCAGGTTTATATATATTTTTTTCTTTCGTTTGATGCATGGTTTACATTGAAATGAAACTACGGTGAGTTGAGCAGTGGTGGGGTGTCATCGTAAATAAAGTACCAATTTTTATACGAAAAGCTTTAAAAAAAACTTTGATATATAACTTTATGTGCATGTATATCAGTCAGTAGTGGTGATATCAGTACCTAGTATCTTTCCACCACGTATTTATTCAGTCGACTAAACTTGCTCAGCAAAAAAAACCCCATAGCAAGCAAGCGACCATAGTAAGTAAGTAGCCGTGCTAATATATGCAACATGGAAATGGAGAAAAGAGAGCAAAAATGATAATGACGATGATGACGAGATTTCTGTGTGCTCTCTAGTCTTGTTTTTTTTCAAAGGATCGTTTTGTAAAACACTTTATGTATAATAGATAATATGTACCTAAAATGTCTTATTTTTTATTTTATTTTATTCTTGGCTTACACTGCCTCTTATAAATGGCTTCTTATATTTCTCTGATAAATTAAATCTCATGCTTATACATATCTTCATTTTCCTTTAGGAATAGTAAAAGGAAGGATTTATATGATCACAATGAATCACTTTGTTCCACATTGGAAAAAAAATTGCTGATGCTTCTGTTCTGCACTTATTCACTCCACCACCACAACTGCAACAAACTGTTTTAGTGAATGAATAAACACCTAAATAATTTATGTATTAAGACAAAAGAGACATTGCTTGGCGTGGAGGAAAAAAAATATAAAACAGTTAAGCATGTTAAATATGCGGCTTTTGGCTTGAGCTCTTTAGTGTACATAAAGTTTGGATGAAAAGTTAACAAAAAAACAAACAAAATGTATAGTCTGCTGACTAATGATACTGCAAATAAGCGGAGGAGAGGAATTAGAGAATAATAATAAATTGAAACTTTACCGTAGTCGGCACACAATAATAAAGCTTTTTCTTTTGAATTTTCTCCTGGGAGAAATAAATAATGATGGTGGTGGTAACCCAAAAAAATAAAAGCGAGAAAAGTCAATGTGAAAGAAAGAAATAAAGACATGTTGCATTGCATAAAGCAAGCAATTCATGTTCACCTGATGACGATGTGATGATGCCGTGATTTTTTTATACCGTAAATAAAACAGAATCTGTTTTCTAACTGGAAATTATATTGTACGATTTTTTTTCTTGGCATGGTCTACCATACAATCATCACGGTGCTCTTATTTTTTTTGAAAAAAAATGAGAAGAAAAACAACAAAATTAAATTTTATAAATTGAGAAATGCAATAATAAAATGGCTATTGATGGCTCAAGTTAAACTGTTGAGCAGGAAAGTAGCTTAACCAACCAAGTTTCAATGTTTCCTATGTGTTTAAAGTAACGTGAAAATGAGCAGACATGATGATTATCATGACTGTAAAAGTCTACTTTTGAAACTACCATTTATTATTATTATTTATTTGCAATCAGTGCACAGTAGTAGTAACAGTGGTGTTTTTTGTTTGGTACTACTGAAGAAAATAATGATTGGTTCTTGTTTTCAAATATATTTCATGATCATGATAATATAGTGTTGTGTAATATTTAAAAAAAATGATGTTGTAGAGTTCAAAAAAGTATGATTGTGTGCGAAAGAGAGAGAGAGAGAGAGAGAGGAAAATAAACGTAGGAGAATATTTGCCAAGAGACTTTTAGGTTTAGTTTGAGCATAACCAGAAACCAGGCTGTGTGAATAGTGGAAATGAATAAAATATACAGAAGTACAAACGCTGCTGCTGACGCTGATGATATGATTGTGAATTGGTGAACCGAGCAGATGAGGTTTTAAAAAGTGATCTCTTATTTGCAGCTGCTGTATTACTGGGCTGGGTAAAGTTTCTCGTTGGACAGACAGAGAAGAGATTATTATTATTATTATTATGCAAGCGGAATATAATGAGCTTTTATTTTTATTATTACTTCTTACTCTTACTACACTACACACTCACTACACCTCCTTATTATATTACCAACTAACTGACTTTCGTATCAAAGTTTAGGTGTGTACTATGAAACTGTAGCAGGCAACAAATCAAAAAAGAAATGAACTTTTTTTATTGCCACTTCATTCAACCATAAATATATTTAGGCTTGGTATTTATTATTATTATTTACTATCCAATGACTTTGTTGATGATTTCATTGCGAAAAAAAATCTTAATTCTTAGAATGAACTGCTATGTATGATTTTCACAGTGCGTTGCATACATATATATTTGCGTCGTAAAGTGTATAAAATTTGAAATGACATCTGCTGCCACTACTGCCGTCCTTAAAAAGTCTAAAAATGTCCTTTGCCCTTTCTACTCTTTGGCTGCGTTTGTTGTTTGTGTGTGTGTGTGTGTGCTAAAACATGTAATAAAGTCATAAAAAGTTATATTCCTGTAACCTTACACTGCACTACTTGCTTAATGTGCTTCTCCTGTGTCGGTCTATGGGTAAAGTAAAATTTGTCGGTGTTTCTTTAAACATTTTTGTAAAAGAATCAATACATTTTATCTTAGAACATCAGCAGAAACTTATCATCATCATCATAGTTTCTCTCTCTCTATCTATCTCGTCCTGGTTCATGGATAACTTCTTACTCCATTTCATTTTATGTTTTCCTCTTCTATTTTGTTAAATAAAAACTTTACAAAATATTCATTATATAAACCCTTGCCCTGCGTTCGTACATACACATTCAATCTTTCTGTCGTCATCTTAATGTCATTTTGACAACTTTGGTAGATTCAGATTATCGTCATTTTTATCTATCTTGGTATCAGTAAATATTCTTGTGCTATTGTGGAAGCTTATTTTTACGCACAAAAAGTATTAGACTAGTATTTAAAACGAGTACCTATGAATAATACTGATGACATTGACGTAGGTATGTGCAAAAACAAACAATCTCTGTTCTATGTGCGGCGACCCGATTACAGGCAGGTATTCCGACCATAAAATAATAATAGTAATAATAATAATTCTATGATTCCGACGCTGGGTATGTTTCGTGAATTGAAAGCAACGCGGTGCTGCTGAACGCAGAAAACATGAGAAGAAAAAAATGCTGAGCTGAAATTTAACTAATAGTTTACGATGACTATTTACTCTACAATTGCTTATAAACTTGAATTAGGACCTACGCCAACTTGGAATCCCATAGGTAATTTCCCGATTTCGCACACACGAATTTTCTGCTGCGAACCATTGCCCTACACTTTATGCCTGATATACCATCATGATGCAGCCTACAGTGAAGGAAGATGAGTCTCTTGTCTATCTAGTACAGATAAACTGTAATGCTGAATGTATTTTTACATTTTTTCTGACGATCTTGTATGTTAGCATGTAAACACACATCATCATCCTCGTTTCTTGTCTTCCTTCCTTCCTTCCTTCCATTTATTTCCACATAAAAGCATGCATGTAATCTAACTGTAATATCTTTCAAGGAGGCATGCACCAGCCAAAAAACTTTTTTCCACACAGACAGATGAGAATTTGAAGAGAAAGTGTACCGAAAAATTATTATTCCCTTACGCCGACCACCACCACCACCACCAACTACCACATTTTCTCACACATTCCACAAGGAATAATAGATTATCCTTGCCAGCTCCCTTGTCATTCATTTGGAATTATTTTTAAATAAAAAATAATGTCACTGTGGCATGCACTGCTGTACACAGCACACCAAAAAATATATATTTTTCAGGCATGATCATGACCAGCGTACCGTTCACTGGTGAAACCGAATCGGCAAAATATATTATAACTGACAAAACTACCAAAGAAAACTGAAAAGAGCAGAAACAGTTGCTAATGTGTGCCTTTGAAGATGCCACATAGCATCAATTCACTTCTTTCTCGTTTTATTTTTTACACATTACTTTGTTGGAAAACCCATTTCCAAGAATTTTTCGCAATTCCCCTTGTGTCACGCCTGTTTTCTTTCATTCAATCAAAGTCAATGCTAGTAATAAAAATGTAAAATGAACATAAATAAGGGACAATGATAGTGATAATAATATTATGAGCTTGCACATTATATTTTATCATTATTACTAAACTTCATGAAAATTATAGCTTATTTTTCTACGCAGTTTCTTTGCACATTTGTTCCCGTTCCTCATATTCTACTACACGATTACCATCATCAATTATAATATAATTGTATGTGCATTCATAATGAATTCCACGAACTGCTCGTCCCAATCTTTTCTAAAATCACGTTTTTTTGTCACATCTCCTTGTTAGTTCCAATTCCAAAAATAAAACCTTCACATAGCTTACTATAAATTTTTGCATGCTATGCTTTCCTACCTACGCATGTCCTTAAATTAGCACACTAGAAAAAAATTTTGCAATTGAAGAAAAATGAGTTCTTTTGCTCGTTGACACTAACATACTTAATCAACTGTACTTATAAATAGAAATATTTTTCAGAAAGTCATTTATTTTATCTTTCATCGTTATTTTTCCTCATTGGAATTTTCTCAAACGATAAATATATGTGAGGTTGAGATTGCTGCTCAAAATAATTATAGTATTTATAACTTTATAAAAACACTAACTATAATTAATGTTGTAATATTATAAAACAATAAAAATGCAGATTCAGATTTAACTTTTTTGACAAAACTTGAAATGATAACTTACCATTCTCCAAGACTTTTGTTTTCTTTATACCAAATTGTTGACACTTTAATGTCACCACTAAAACTAAGTATAAACTCAGAGCAGCAAATAAAATGCACTCAGAAATATCAAGATCCAATGCGTTGAAAATATTTAAGAAAATTCTATTTACATTAAACAATCAATTTAATTAAAGTAAGTAAACCTCACGTATCATATATACTCCTCTGCTTACAAAGTTCATTTTGTTCGACACTACTCATCACTTGTGAAAAACTCTGTACAAGATTGTATATTATCACCTCAAAGGCCAGTACAAGACTGTGCGTCGTCATATCTCACTCACCCAAACAAACCCATACATTCATTCCTGACTTCTATCTATCACTTTTGTAATAGTGACTTTTCAAGCAATAATATTAACCAGATAATATTCCAAAATTTATAATAATGTATTTCTTCCTTCTACTTGTCAGCTAAGTCTAAGTAGTAAGAAACCCTTTTGCTTGTGTGTGAGAAATTAAGGCAGAACTGCCAGACACTTTGGCGTTTTCCTGATTATAGACCCCATTATACTTGATGATGATGATGATGATGATGATAATGGTCCTCCAATAATCCAATCACACACACTCAAAAACATTATCATTTTCTCCTGCACACAAGTGTGCAGCATGAAAAAATAATGAAACTTATACAGTATGCATGCACGCAGCAGTTTTGTAACATTCATCCATCCATACCACCCATTTTTTTCTCGTCCCCACTGCTCAAAAAAAACTCCTTTTCTTCTTCTACCTAGAAATTATTTGGTTGCACTTTATGTACCTAAAAACTATTTCATATTATCATTGTAATTCCTCCAACTGCAACAACTGCTGTGTTTCTCCTCCTATCATATCTTTTTTTTTCTCTTGTTTTTAGATACGCCAATAAGCCATATCATCGTCACTTCTCACCTCTGGTGATTTGGCTTACCTTTTTGTTGCTCTTCAAGAAGGAAAACAATAAGAGCTATAGAGTTCCATGAAAAATTTTCCAATGTCCATGCATGCAGAGAAGTCACTGCGATAAAACTAGGTATACGGTTATACAGTTTGCTCGAGGGCGGATCAAAAATTGTAAATGCATTTCTTTACTATTATTTGAACCCTATTGTGATATTCGACCCTCTTCTACACCACCACACCACCTGTGTGTATCATGCAATCTCACACGTTCACTTTTCCACTGAATTATAAATTATATGCATTTTATTTTCTATAATATTCATGTATAGCATGTGCATGTGGATACACTTGGGTTTTTTTCTCATGGAGGTTTTGATTTTGAACATTGTTTATCAGCAGGAATATCTTGTGTTGCCCATTGTGTACCAGAATGATAGTTTATTTTATCTTTTTTTTTCGGATATGGTGATGGTGGTGGTTAACAAAAGGCTATTTGCCTCCTGCCTCTTTCAATAATAAAAGGCATTTATATACCTACACATTTTTTTTTAAAAAAACTTGTTGCATTGCTTTGCATAGAACATTCAAACTTTTTTTTGGTTTGTTCTCTTCTGCTCTTATCCGTGTACAAAGGGCATACACAATGTAATATATTTATTTTATTACCAGTGACGGCTGAGTAAGCGAGTGAAAAGAAACCTTTTTTTTCGTAGTATTATCTTATCTCTTTACACGCCAGCATATCTCTATACACAAAGATGGATACATAGTAAAGATAACACGCATTGTTTTGTAAGTATATAAAAACAGCCATGTCCATCCAGAAGAGACCATCATCATCATCATGATCAACGGTAAGAAAGAAGAAATAAAGTAGAGAAGAATATGTATGCCAAAGGGCACAGATTCTTAAAATTGATGGGTATATACCTATATACACGAGGAAAAGTAAAGAAGAGAACTGGTTGATGATGATAATGATGATGAGGATATGTCGATCTGAACTGAAATGAACTGAACGCTGGTTTTTGGGTTCTGGTGTACTAAGGCAAAAGGCAGCAGATAAGCAAGCAGTTTTTATTATTATTAAGTTACGCAAGTTGGTGTAGCCTGGTCCAGCAGGAAAATGTGAGCAGGAAATTTTTTTAAAGAGTTTTTCTGGCTGAGCATTTGTGATAGAAGCAGGTAGATAGAAAGGCTATTATTGCTGCTTGCTTACACTTGCAATCACAATCAGGTAAGCTTTGATGAGGAGAATTGAGTAAGAAAAAGACGAAGGATAGATGGTGGTGATGATGATGATGATGATGTGCAAGTTAATGAAAACGACTTGTTCTCGTTTATGAGATACACCTATTGTGTTCACCGTACAAGATTAGATATCATGCAATGTAGTCAGCTCAAGAAAGATCAACAATACTCATATGTGGATATGCGCATAAAAGAAGTTCTTTTAACTGGAAGAGATGTTATAGAGCCGTGAAACATTCCGACTTTTATTTTGTATTATTCACATTTCATAATGAAACCTGCATGCCTTTCTTGATTACTTCTTCTTTTTAAGGCATGACATTGCTCTTAGGTGAAAAAAAGGCTTGAAGGCATATTACATTTTATTTTTATTAGTGATGCTGGTGGTGGTTCATCTTTTTGTTGATTTGTGTTGCTTTTTATCTGAATCTCATTTTCACTCACTCAACCACAAACAACAAGATACGACAGAATAAACAGATTACTACTACTCTAGTACTGCTTAAATACAGATATACCTGTATACAAATGTTGTATGTATTGCATTGTGTTTTCAAAGAAGATTCGGGATCTCATTCCATTTGATCACATTGCATGCTGATTATCTTTATGAAAGAATTAGTTGAATACAGTTACAAGCACGAAAGATATGATAATAATATGAAGATGATGATGCCTGAACTCATCACGCTTGGTGGAAATCTAACGAACAAAAATAAGAATTATATGATAAGAAGATACACTTTTAACACCTGTTTCTTATATTCTTAATCCTTCAGCTTAGGAGCAATTAAAATTTGTTTAGTATTGCGCTGCGCAATAAGACAGCATGCTGGTAATAAATAAACAGACAATATAATGGGTGAATTTTAATGAAAATACTGCAAAGTTTGAAAAGACTTTACCTGAAAACACTTTACATAATATATGAATCAGGTAGACAATGAGGATACTGCAGGTGTTTGTTCTACGGACATGTGTACATTCCATGTGATGAACATCATTAGTAATCTATTTTGGATTTACTCCCAATTAGTGAGCATCGCGACACAATAGTTTATAAAATTGTGGGCTAGCACACCATTGATATGTGAGTGATGTGATATCAGCAATAATTAGCAAGCTACTCATGAGTGGATTTAGAAAGTCATTTTGGGAAAGAATAACACTCGGAGAGAAGTATGTATTGGGATTATCCTATATTCAAAGTTTATTTTTAGGTTTTGGGTAATGTAAGGATAAACCATCAACAACCTGTCGAAGGACAGCAGCACCATTGCAACAGATATTTTTTTGAATAAGCCGAGAGAAAAATGGAGAAAAAGATAAATGAGGACATGACTGCAGCTATTTGGAAGTGCGGAACGTGTTCTCAGAAACTTTGGAATTTAAATGAAAATTTGTTTGCAAACTGTAGCAACATGCGTAGAAAGACTATATCAAAATTTTGTAGCGATGACCTTTGACCCGACTGAGTTACGGGTCAAAATATAGTCGAAAACAAGGTCCGCGGATTCCGCTCTGTAGCATAAAGTGTTAAAGAAAAATGCTTAGGTTTTTCTTTTTCTTTTTCAAAAATCGGCCTGCAAATGCTAAAAAATGGCGCCAAATAATGCACTTGTTACAATCCATATTGTTACAGATGCATTCAACTAGCCGGCAGTTTTTTCAATCCATATTTTGAGCATTTACAGATATTTTTTTGAATAAGCCGAGAGAAAAATGGAGAAAAGATAAATGAGGGCGTGAATTGGTATAGGCCAAAAATGAGCAGCAGCAGCAGAAAAATGAAAAATTGACAATGAAAGTAGTTAGTTTAGTTCATTGTCATACAACGAAAATAGGTATTCATCTGGAGATGGAATAATTTTTCTACTCTACGTGACAATTTCTGCTTCTGGTGAATTATTTCTACTGCAGCAAAGAATGAACTTTACAATAATTATTGTTTCCTGCTAAGATGACAATAAGTATATACGATGTTGATGTTCTTATTGCTTAACTGCTTGTATTACAGCAGTCAGCAATAGCAAAAAAGAACATAGAATACAGGTGTAATGTACAATATAATATTTATGTATTTATTATTGCCGTGTTTAGAATTTTAGAGTACCTTCCTATAATAATGCTTAAGTCCTCGGTTGTAAATTGTGATCAACAACCAGCCAGCCAGCAAGCAAGTGTTTTGAAGAAACTCAAGGTTTTCCCAAAAATGCTGTTCAACAGTTCAACCTATTTACACGTATATTTGTACTTGTCACTTGCATATTGTAAATATGAACAATTGGATACGGTATCTTTGAATATAAAGTGAGAAAAGGCAAAAAGGTTCGATTTGGAATACATTTAGGGTGTACGTGCTTATAATCTCTATTTTCTTTGTCTTGAGAAATATGTAGTACAACTTGTCAACTGTCAAATCACCCTTTTATTGCTGATGGGTCTCTTGGTGTTGTTAATGTGAATTGTCGAAACTGAAGGTTGTTCACTCTCAGTTGCATGATTTTCCTTATTTGCCCTTGCTCAAATCTGTATGAATTTTGGTTTCAAAAGATACATCATTTCTCGTATCGGACATGGAGTTTCTTACGGAACGTGACAGCATATAACAGCGGTATTATTTTCCCTAAAATATGCACGTGCTAGAGTTTTTAATGACAACCATCACGTTATCAATTATGCGTGAGTACTTCAAGATACAACTCGGGATCCAAGACATCCACAATATTTTAAACTATAATTTAAGCCAGGACATTTGTAATAATTTCCACATCCGACCTAAAACTTCTTGAATTTTCAAATGCACGCATGATATATGAAGGGACACCTTATCTGCTGCCTAGATAGCTAGCAAGATTGATTGTTATCTGCGCACTGAAAGTGTGTGATTTTTGCTTGTTGTTATTCAGAAAAAATGTACATAATAAAGAAGATGGCAGTGATGGCACTGGCTTGCATTCATTATTGTAGAACCACAACCACAAACAGAGTAGCAGCAATAACAACGCATTTAATGCAAGTCTAAAATATGTGCATTTTAAGCATGCATGTATGCAGCAAAAATGTATGCATTCCATTTCAGAAAACGAAGAAGAAGGCATAATGCACCGGTCAGCAATGCATGTTGGATGTAGAGTGAGTACCATAACATGCCTACTATGTGTTCAAGTACTGCAACCTAACACCAACTTGATCTGAACCTGAATTCTAAAAATAAAAGAGTGAGTGAACAGAAAGGAATGAAAATATAATAGATTTTGTGTAATAGCAGGTCAAGTATGTGTCATTGATGAATTATGCATTCAATCATCCGTCAGCTTCTTTTTGACACATGTCATTTCAACCTACTTCCCCATCATTGAAACGAAATATCATTTGAATTTGAGATGAGATGAAAGTGCATACACAAACCTACCATTGCACTACTTGAATTGACAATATGATATAAGAAAGGAAGAATAGGTAATATTGAATGCATTCTCAGAATAAATGAGAACCAGACCGGATCACTGCATAAATTTACGTGCACAGTGCACACATACACACGGCACATACTAACCATTTCGTCATTTTCTTTCTTACATGTCAATTGTACAGTTATGAATCCAAAAAAATACACAATCCTTAAAAAATGTTGCTCGTTCAGAACGAGTCATTCTCCTTCCCTTTTTCTTTGGAAAAAATAACAATATTTTATTAAAAGATGATAGCCTTGTCATGCGTTTAACTTCTAGCCTGTTATTGTTTCACAGAAACGTGTGATTTGTTGTGATTTTTGATAATGGTGTGGTAGCAAGAAAATACACCTTTTTTGGTAGCGGTGGTGGAAGGCAAGCAGGGAGCAGATCACGAACAACAGTTTTCGTTTTCAATTTCAACAGGAAAAAATTACTCTGTTTATCCCTGCAACCTACTTCCTTCTTATACCCATCGTCATCATCATTATCGACATTCTCTGGTATTGACCAAGCAAAGCTGCATAATATCATCTCTCTAGCTGGATAGGACTGCACGTTGTGGTTGGAGTGAAGTAATTTCTAACTCATCATCATCATGATCATAATATCGTCGTCATCTAACAATCTTTCTTCGGTTCTCTTGCTGCCGCTAATCTTTCCCTCACGTACCACATAATGCATACATCAGATTTTTCTTGCTTTTTTTGTGGTAAATACATCACGGAACACATATTTTTTAACATTATCATAATAGTCATATAAAGTTAGTACGCGACGGACCCCGCATTATCTCTTTAACTATTTATCTAAAAACGTATAATTTACAGTTTAGAGTAAAACAGAGGGAGAAAGAAGGAGTAAAAATTATGTGTCTATTTTGTTGCTTACCGTTTTTTCGTTTATCCAATTATTATTATTCTTCAATTGTTTATTCATTGCTGCAATTTTGTGTACGTATATTAAGACAGTACTTTAATATGTACTTTTTAGGTAAAAACAGTTGGTAACGACACACCAAACAACAGTTAAAACAAAAAGAAGAACACTTGGTTTGCAATGAAAAGTAGTATTTCTGCGTTTTTTTCAAAAAACTTAATAATATGTAATTATGCTATCCATTCCCGATAAACGTTTTTAACGGTTTCACATCACAGTTTATAATTTCATGGAAAGTCCGACGGATTTCCATTTTACGCTTGTCATTTTGATGAAAAGCTAATCGCTTATAAATTTAGACGAGTTGGAGGACAATAAATTGCAAGTTTGTGCTGTTAGTGCACAATATTAGAACAGGTGCAATTGTTCCACTTAAATGGCTGGAAACACTATCATCATTTGCATAGCGTGTAAATTTGACTTGGCTGTGCATTTGTGCTATGTAAACTACGATAAATTTACAGGTGCACTCGAAATGTCACACGAAACTCATTGCTTTATTGTTTCAAGTATAATTTCATGGTAATTTTCACCAACACAATTAAATATTTCCACTTTTAATTAGTGCAAACTAGTACAGTAATAAATTGAACGTGGCACAGCAAAAAAATGTAGAAAAGGCCCGCCTGCTTTCATAGCAGCCGTAAAATATTATTCACGATCGCACCGTCATTTTGCATGCACACTCTCGCACACTCTTTCTCCATTTGCTACCATGTCAAGACTAACCAGACTCAGGTTGGATGGGTAGCTTAAAAGAATTGGATTTTTCATTTTTTCTTATTTTCATGCATGTTCCCAGTCCATCCATCCCCATCAGCTTCGTTACTCGTTTACGGTCATCATCATCATCAACATCATTGCCACCAAACATGATGAGAAAAAGAAGAAAGGTATGCTTTCAAACTGGCAAAAGGGAACCTTTATACATGTATATGGGCAGATATTATATAGACTTAGCGTACATAGGTATGTATTAGAAAAATATAGGTATACTACTTACTACATTGTATGTATTTATTATTATTTTTCGTCTTAAATTTTTCACGCAAGCATGCATGCATACATGCATAATACCTTTTCATACTGCTGCATCATGGATATTGTATTACAGAACAAAACAGCATTGAAGAAAGAAAACCCAACGTGAAATTCAATAGGAAGGCCATTCCTTCATGAAAAGCGGAGAAGAATGGATTTTCTGAAACTGGATAGGTACATCATGCATGGCATGACGTATTATTATTAACCGTGGTTGTGTGTATGTGTGTGCACATGTTTCAAGAAAAAGGTGAAGACGGAGATGAAGACTGTTGAGGAGAGAAAGGAAAGAGGGTTGGAAAATATTATGCTCAAGGAGAAAAATGAGAAGAGGAACAACAGGGGTTGTTTTTCCTACTTTGTTGTTCTATCCATGCTCATGCTACACTATGTATGTACATGCCATGCATAGGCAGCAATAGCTTTACAGCAAGTTTAGTAGAGAAGAAGAAAAAAAAATCCTGAATACAAAGAAGCACAGAATATTTTTCTTCTTGAAAAGCCGGGTATTAAAAGAAGAGAAAAAGAAGGAAGGGCAGAAAGAGAAGAATTGTATAAGATGGTCCATCAAACTGTCCATCCATAAACCATTCCAAATGGTAAAGTAATATTGCCTTTTTTCTCTGCTGCTGCTTCTGTTACTTCTTCTTGATTGTAAGACTTTGTTGCTAACAAAAATCCTCTCTCATCATTACTTCTATTATGAAGCCGGTGAAGAAATGATCGTTTTCTAGTAACGAGTGGCCATGCAATGAAATGCATTTTGTCTTTCTACTCACTCCATCCTTCACTCAATCAACTTACTCAAGTCATGCCAGTCAGCTTTTCAGTTTCTTTTCTTCTTTTTAACATCCACTCCAGCAACAGCAGCACTACAAAAGTATATTTCTTACGGTTTCATTCTCACATTTTCGAAGAAGAACCACTTGGTTGGGTTTCTTCAAGGATGAAAATGAAATGCTGTCCAGCAACAGAAATAACAACAAAAAGGGAAGCTGCTTCACAAAGCAGGTTTTTTTCTCTTATTCTTCTTCTGCTTTCCGACTTTATTTCTTTGTTGCCAAGTTTGACTGACAGAAGAAGAGCCGTCATACGAAATAATACGTACTGCTGCTGTTATTGTAAAACTTGTAAATTGTACAGAGTTTGACTTTTTAAGGTTTTTAATACATCCCATATTTTTCTCTGGCATGGATGACGAGGAGAGAGGGCTGCATTGTGCAGCGAGTTTTTATACATATTTATATTATGGCAGTGATGGTGCATGCATGATGCATGCAGCTGTTTTGAATTATATACACAAATCCAGTAAGAAAACAACCTTATAATTTTCCCCGCAAATCAATGCTGCATGGTTGCCCATGCTATGCCATCATAATACATGGTTAGTAGTAATACGAACTGCCTAACTTTGACTGACTCTTTTATCTCTTATTCCATTTTTTTCTGTTTTACTATTATTTTTACAGGCTAAGCTGAATACTGTGGAGAAACGTGCCTAGTTGCTTGCTCACTTACTTACCTTAAGTGAAGCAATGATGGTAACGAGTTGGGAGCAAATAAGCTAAAACGGATGATGATGGTGGTAGCAGTAGTGGTGGCAAGACGTGAAAGAAGGTGCTAGGTTTTCAGTTTTTTTTACAGAGATTCCTCCCTTCTTATTTGAAATGTCGAGTAAAGTCAAGTAAGTGTGCATGGTTGAAAGAGAACGGTGTTGGTGGCATGGTCGACCGTGCTCACTGCTAAATTTTTTTTATCAAAGATAAAAGTTAGTAAAAGTGTAAGGTGTGTATAAATGTTAGGCTCGCTGGAGGGAAAAAGTTTGCTACTTTGGTGGGCACAATGTGAAAACTCCACTGAATGATTATATTCCTTGTACAGAGATAGTGGCATAAGCTGAAACGAATGCAATATTTTGCAGCCTTCCCACCTAAAAGTGGCTTAGTAGAGCTTATGAATCACACATGAAGTATAATAAAAATGACTAGCATGTACTTGTGGCTGAGAGCATTCATAAAAAAAGAAAAGCAATCACGGAGATTGAAATAGAAAAATAACAAAGCAATATTAATAACAAAAAAAGTGTACAAGAAAGCAGGCACAGAGAACATAAAAGGTCTTTTCCAAGTAAAGAAAATAGACGGAAAATTTCAATTTATTTTGGCGTTTCAGCTTAAAAATTTTAGAGCATGATGACGATTACGACGAGCATTGTTACACCACCACTTTCAATAATGTTCAAGTTTATCTTACTCTAGCCAACTCCATAATAATAATACTATGATGATGGAATGGAAAGAACAGGAAAAAATGAAAGCTGACTACAGCATCATCATGACTGTTTTATTGTAATATTTTATGTGTTGTGCTCGACCTTTTCTTATTTTAACTACCACCACTTTTTCGTATAAAAATCAAACCTTATCGGCTATTCATCCACCAATGTTTCTACGTACAAAACTATAATCCAGTCTGGCCCATATCCCTACAAAAAATTAACAATACCAGGAAGAAAATATACTACTTTTCCTTTGAATTGAGAATGTCCAATTCATTATGTACATATTTTTAGAAACATGACTCAGTGAACATAACATGTCCTAATGTCCAATCAGAATAGATTAAAACTTTTCTTCTCTCCTTCCTCCTTCTTCCTGTTCTGTTCTCTTCAATAAGAAAAGTTTTCTTTTAACACAAAATGCAAAGTGAAGTCTCGTTGTCTGACTAAAAAGTGGAAGAGGAAGAAAACGGTTTTTGTTTCTTTTGTATTTACTTCAACATGAAAATGAATAGGAATACTACAAAGGGGTGATGCTGTGCTGATCCTGATACTATGCTATTGACTGTTGTGTTGTAGAACATGACCGCTGATTGAAAATATCGACATAAAGAGAAGTAGCTGTTGTTGTAGGATCAAGTTGAAAGAAATGGGAATCACCAATAAGCATTATTAATAGCACGTTTTGTTCAATTTTGTGGATGGATGGATAGATCCCTTGAAAATTAAAAGAAGATGACAGAAGAAAAGACGAAGAAATCTTTATACCTAGTAGTACTCAAATAACTACCTGCCTATATATAAGAGATCTTTGGCGGAGATATATTCAGTAGTTTGTATTGGAAACTAAAAAATTGGTAGATAAAATACATTGTTGAGTGAGTATGTGTGCACACGCATGTGTTCCTTTTTATTCTTCCATTTCATTTACTACTGCAACTCATTTCCCTTTCCCTTCTGCTCCTCGCCTTCCCCTTGTTCGAGTGAAATGAGAGAATTATTATTACTCCTCCAGAAACAAGTCTCCGTTTCGTCTTTCTTGAATCTTGACAGATTTAGGAGAAGATCATCATGACCAAAAAAATATAAAGATGAGGAGTACCAGCAGAGCAAGAAGAAAAAAGGAGAGAGGGGAATCGAATTTTTTTCTGAGAGATGAAAATAAGAATATAGGTTTGTAACCTTTAAGAAAAAGGATCATGATGGCACAAATAACAAAAAACAAGTGGTGGTGTTTTGTGATCATCATCGTCGTCATCACCATCTTCCTTGGGAAATAAAGAGCTCTCGACTGTTTTTTTTTCAATAAATTTTCCCAAGAGAAAAAAAATAATAAAAAATAACCAATCCCAACTTAATTTTTTCAATGGTTCAGTTTCATTTTCAATTTAGTTTAAGTACCTCACATGTTCAATTCTCACTACTTTGCCAGGTTTTACGGAGAAAAAAAACATATTCTATTGAAACTTTATTGAGAATAAAAACATGCCAAAATTGAAAAGTTAATTAGAAAAAGGAGAATATACTCTGTTGAGAGAATGGGATGGATAGATGGATGATCTTCATTTAATTTTTAATTTCTTATTAACAGATAGCTGTGTAGTGATAATAAAGTAGTAAATATCGCTTGTTTTATTCATTTTCATCTCTCTTCTTTCTTGATATGATGATCCACCCTCTCACGATTCGGGAAATTCTTATTTTCTTTCTGCACTATCCTTTCAAAAAGTTCCAACAAAATGAAAAAAGTAAAGAAAAAAGGGAAAAACTTTGTTGCTGCATTGCATCACATTTTTTTCTCCCTTCCTTTTTCTACCTTGCTTCTTTGCTTGCACCGCATCACTAACTAACCTTAGCCATGGATTTTGTGTGTGTGTGAACTGTTCAATCAAGCAAGTCTTTTTATCCTCTTTCAACTTTTTTCCATTTTTTCTGAAAAGAAAATACTGGAAGCTGTATATCATCATAAGAATTATTACAGAACAGGAACCCTTTTGTCTTGCGTTGAAAAAAAACAGCTTTATGCAACCAAAATGAAACTTTCGTAGTTCAGAAAGCAGGATGGCAATAAGGGGCTGTTTGGTTTGTTAGTTTGTTGCTTTTATATACCAAAAGTTGTTGGGCTGCAGTTGTTGAGAGTAAAGTAAAAAAAAACAAGAAGGAGGCGGAGGGTTAAAAAGTGCAGATAAGGTTTTAAAAAAATATTAGGCACGTTTTTTCTACCTAACTACATACATATTATATCGCTTTACGTATTACACATTACATATGTCTTTCTGATATACAAATTATATTTTATTATAACATGCCTGCTTGCATGTTACCTTCTAGTAAATATAATTTATAATTTTCAGTGTTCATAATGGTAATAATAATAACAAAAGACTGCCCATCCATTACTCTTTACTTTGAAAACCGAACATTAAAAATTGGTTTGCCAGGGTGCTTGCTCGATTTTTTGCAGCTACTCTTACTACTTTGCCCTTTTGACGCGTTTTATATAACCGCTGACATTAGCATTCAATATGCTATTATTTTGTGCAGCTGAAGTAAAACTTACAGCGATATTCGACCTTCGTTGTATTCATGGTATGCAGTAAGTTTATTATATCAAAACAACATCTTTAGCAAGTCTTACTGCAATATAAACACTTTTTTAAAAAGCAGAATTACACAACAGTTTGTCTTTTTGAAAAAAAATCATACTGAATTTGCCAATACCTTTTTCGGCTGAGTTTGATGATTTTTTTAATGCTGGTAAAAAATGTAATAATAATGCAGTAGGCGTAATCAAAAGCGCTGTGAAAATGTGCATTTTGTTGAATATATGCATGTTTGAACCTGAACCCTTTTCGGCATAAAAATACACCACTACTATAAAAGCATACCTAATTCAATATAGCAATTTTATCTACATTGGCCATTTTATTGCTAGTTTTTTTCTATCTAAATTCAATCCAGTAAATTAACAGACGCTGGTACGTTTTACTGGACTGCACCAAAGATAAAATCCAGTACCATAATCATTCTACAATCAGCTATGCTTGCCTGATACTGCTGCGCTGCCATAATAATCGTAAGAAAGTATAAATGTGGCTGGCTGCATATAAATTAGCATATTATCATGTAACCTTATCTTGTCAACTAATCGATATTTTTATCTCTATGCGTCCGTACAATGATGATTTACCAGTGTCCTTCCTAAACTAAACGAGCGTTTAATTTTCTGTCTTCAAAAGAAGCAATATCTTCTTATTTTTTTACGACGACGGTTATAATGATGATGACTTGTGCATATGCATATATCTGTGTCTATAATCTCCAACAAATCGTTTTAAAAATTATGTAAGGAAGAATGCATGCTTAAGAATAACAATGCTGCCAGAACTGACACCATCATCGTCACCAGTCATCCGCCACCTCCAAAACTGCATTTTAATGTAGCATACATGCTTGGACTTAGTGTATATCTATCTATCTCTATCTGCATTGTAAAATCTTTAAAACGCAATTATTTATTGGTTTACCTTCATCTAAACTCCAGACAATCCGTGTTCATGTTTCACCTTTAATAACAAAAATTGTTATTCATATTCATTTCATTATCTTTTCATCATCATCAATATTCTCCCTTTTAATCTTGCCTCTGGCTATCTAGTGGCAGTACAATAGACATACCTGTACATAGAAATAATATGTAACCGCATGCATCTAACCTTTTTTTTATTTTTATTATTACGCCTTTGTTCTCTTCTCTTTTCTGATGATGTTGATTCCTCCGTTTCCTCTCTCCCCCTTCTTTTGCCTCTACCCGTTTTAATTTCTCTTTGCATGCTGCTTTGAGCTTTGCATGTAAAAATGTTAAATGAAATAATAATCATGAAAATAATGATAAGACTGAAAAAAATTCTGCTGCCAGCTACTTCTTTTAATGAACAAAAAGGGAAGGGAATACCTATCTACTCTACTATTTCAGCTTCTTTTGCTGCTACTACGCACGAATAATAATAACCACAATAAAAACCTGAAGCTGATAATGACTTTCGTTTGACTGATTTTAAACGATGATCTGAATGATGAGGTATATATATAAGATTCTGATGGCTTCAGTTGATACACTCCTTTCAAATATTATATGCAAATGACTAGGTTTTAATAATAGCTTTGTAAGTTGTGTAGATGTACATATGTATGTAGGTACGTACGTCTGTATGCACTCTTATACAACCGCCTAATTGTGTATACCGATAGAATGAAAAGAGAACGACAATTAAATTTCATTTTTATGCATGCGTAGAGAATGCTATCGTAATTTTTTAAAGATGGAGCAGAAGCAAAATAAAGTATTATTAAAAAATGCCAGGGTTTAGAATTTGGTTGGACTAAAGATTCCTGGCACGGTTTCTTCTCTGACGTGCAAATGAATAGGTATAGTTTCCAACTCTTTTGATCAAAATGACTTCCTTTTTGCTTTGCATAACACGTTTTTTCTTTCTTTCTAGATATGGTTTTTATTATGCTTTCTTTATCAGTGTAGCATTTAAAGTTTACAAGTTGGAATGATGATAATAATTTTTATGATGATGCCGATCTTCTTGCTTGCTGCCTTGCCTGATCAGCTATTAGATAAACAATTTTTCTCCAGTGAAGTTGATAGAACGTCTGTTTATATTTATCTCTTTCTGGTTATGACATGTACATGATTATGAAAAAAAGTTACAAAACGCACTGGAGAATACTAATCATCATCATCATTATCATGATCGTCCACGCATCCGTAGCTTTAATTTTTTTGCCTGTTGGTTGAAATATGAGTGGTGGCGTGGCGATGATGAGGATGATCCTGCTCCTGGCTGATTCTGATAAAGAATAATTGTTATTAACATTGTTAGTGATTATAATATACATAACAGGTGGTTGTGTAGTAGAAAGGTTGAAGTTAATGGCTGAGGTGTGGGTTTGGACCTCAGTTGACCCTTATTTTAAAATAAAAATAATTTTTTCTTAAAATACATAACTGCGCATGAATATTGAATTTACATCTTCTCCATACATTTTACGAGCAACAATAAACAACAAATTTTTGAAAGCGTGTAAACGTTAATGATTGTAAAGGTGATAGTAGAGGGGGATGTAGTAAATTTTTGTAGCTTTACGGTGGGGATATGTTGTTGTGAATGTTTATTACGCAATAAAAATAAGCAACCAGCATACAATCAGATACACTACAATAGATATTATATACTGCTGGAATAATAAATGGTGTTAAAAAATTTGAATGTAAAAAGGAAGTGGCTAGAAATAGACTAAAAAAGTGTTCAAGTTCCGTATCAAAATGCACAGGCATTCCATTTATCGAGAGGAAACAATTTGTACATGATTGTACGCACTACGCACACAGTGTCGAAACAGCCCTTCCATATGTCCATCCATCTACGTTTTCCTTTAAAGTTTCATTTCACCTCGAGTCAATATGGTGGTAAAAAAGAAATAAAAAAAGTTACATGTGAGAGGCATAAGTTTGAAAAAAGAGTAACTTTCAGAAAACGTATAACAATTCCGATTGGATACGATGTAGAAAGGAAATATTATGGTTGAATATGTGTGGACTCCAGTAGAGAAGAATAACACGTCTGGAAAACTAATTTTTATATAAATGATTTATATTCATGGTGGTGGAGGGACAGAGCAACATGATCAGCAGGAGCGAAAAAAATATGAAAGAGAAAGATGTTGATAATATATGTATGAAGAGAATAATATGAAGAAGAGGAAGGTAGAAATAAATGGGATATTACTTTTTTTAAAGCAGCGAAACGCACTGTAGGCAGCATTTATTGTTATTATCACGTCGCATAAAATGTTACAAATGTAAGCATTTATGTAGGCGCTGGTACTCTAATGTATATTATATACGTAACCACAATTTGTATATGTAATACCTATAGTTTTTAAATGTTGTTTTATCTCTACTACATACTTTATATAGATAAAAGGTAGGTATTTTCTTTCTTTTTCTCTCTGTACTAATAAATTGCTTGTTATGAAAAAAAACTCGGGAAAATATATGTCAGACAAAATGTCTTGAGTGGTGCCTGAGTGACCGATATTTATTGTTATTATCACGTCGCATAAAATGTTACAAATGTAAGCATTTATGTAGGCGCTGGTACTCTAATGTATGTTATGTGCGTAACCACAATTTGTATATCTAATACCTATAGTTTTTAAATGTTGTTTTATCTCTACAACATACTTTATATAGATAAAAGGTAGGTTTCTTTCTTTTTCTCTCTCTACTAATAAATTGCTTGTTATGAAAAAAAAACTCGGGAAAATATATGTCAGACAAAATGTCTTGAGTGGTGCCTGAGTGACCGGCAGAACGAAAGAAAGGTGCATTCCTGAAGAAAACCACCGCACCACCGACTGACTTAGTAATGTGCAAACGCGCAAGCAAGTAGACCCATTTCTCATGATCTTTGTTCTTCTGGTAGACTCACACAACAACAGCATTCAGAGTATGAGAATGAAAGGATGAAAAATGTTAGAAAATGATGAGAATTTAAAACGGAATATTTGTGCAGTTATGCATACTTCATTACAAATAAGTACAGAGAGATGGAATGTGAGAAAATAGGTGGAGAAGGTCATAAATTTTTGATAAAATAATTAGTTTTGACTTTTTTCAAATGACAAGTTTTAGGCCAAAAATATTTTACAATTTGTGACAAACAGCAATGCAATGCAACAGTCTGTGGGGAAAGTGTTCAATGATCCTGGGAAAATCAAGCTCATTTATTTGTCATTTCCGGTTAAACATGAAGCACCTTTTCTAATGTTTACATTGGAAACTAGTGGAACCCCAAAGTTTTGTGCTCCTTGGAACTGCGCAACCGAAGAAGTTGTTTTGTAACACCTGACTGAGTGGTCCGTCCTTTTACAAACTGTATGACGGTTGTCCTATAATATATTTCTTTAAATGTATGAAAATGACAGTAAGTGATATCTTAAAGATCATTTAAAATTATATGTTAAGAGGGTTCGTACCGCCACACGAGTCAGGTTTCATAGCACATTTTAACGGTTAGTACAGGATAAATCATAATATGCATAAAATATATGTGAAACAAATCAATTTTTGATAACTTAAGTTCTAGGCAAATCTATACTCAAATCCGCAATGACATACGAAGACACCGCCCACACGGCAGTGGATAAATCTAACTCATGTGGATTTTCCACAGTCATGGTATCAGCTTGTGTATGATGGAACCAAAAGTAACGCTCATTTTGATTGTTTAAACTGAAGGCAGGAACGCCACGCTGGATAAAATATAAAATATCCGATCCCACATCGCTCTGCTGGCGAAGTAGAGTGGCGTTCAAGGGAGCAAGAAGGTTGAGAACATGTTGAACAATGCATGCCGCGCCGTCTGATCCGGCAAAGTCTAAGGAAGAGTTGTGTCATTCATAACCAAGTGAATGGTCAAACGTTGGCCTTGTTTTTGGAGACGTTCTAAAAGCTCTGCATCTTCAATTGTTATGCAAGCACTGGGTATATGGGGAGTTTTGTCATCGTAATCTAGCATTCCAGTGTGAGGTGTATCCAGAGAAAATGGCGTGACGGATCGGATAAGAACAGCAACAGCTCCAACCGAAGCGGCCTTGTTCGCACCTTGACCACGGTATACTACAGTTGTGCCGTAGCTTTCGTAGTCCTCATTATACACTACTATTTTTCCTTTGGCCTCTGATGATCTATTCTTAAGATCGTCAAATCCACTGACGACCAACACAGGTGCAGTAATACCTTCTGGTGGAGTACCAACGGAGAAGCCAAGACCAAGAATGTGCAAATCTTTTACACGTGGAGTTAACAATGTAGCTTTCTCTTCCCCCCTGCAAAAAAAATATTTCTTCTCAGTATGTACATATAAAGATTGTCATGTTAGAGTCGTAATCACGATCGTCCATGCTCACCTGACCCAATGAGGAATAGTTACATTTTCTCCGTGCACATTCTCCAACTCGTCTTGTTCCATTTTATCGAGCATGAAGTCAATGGCCCGTTCCAAATTATCACTTCCAGCCACTCTCGACCCAAATCTGTCTACAAAGTAGCCCAATTCCTTGTACGTTCTCCCCTTGAAAGCTCCTGACACAACGGTTTCAATAATGTGATTGCTAATATCCTGATATCCCTTAATTTCCTCTATTAGTTCAGCAGGCAAATCTTTGCAAATATCTGTTTTTGGTGTTGGTATAAATGGAGCTGCTGTTAGTGCGGAGGTGGTTGAACTTTGAAGTTTATTACGAAGACTGTCATCATCATCAACGCTGTTCTTGGTCCACCACTGATCTCCTTTCTGAAAATAAATTTCTTCCGAGCTTGAGCTGTTTAAGGGATCCGACTGTTTAATAATTTCATCCTGATTTATTTGAACGACAGTTGCTACTGCTGAAATTCTATTTTTGCTAGTAAGTTTACTATTCACAAGTTTAGGGTATGCTAAAATTATTTCAGAGAAATAGGCGATGGTAATACAAAGCCAAAGAGAAAAGTTTTTTCTTGCCATTTTAAAAAATATCTTTGTAAAATCCGTTTTAAATTTCTTCAACAAGAGCTGTTAAAATCTAAGTTTGTCTCTAACTACTATTCTCATGCAGCGTAGGTTTGTGATTGACCACGTCCATGTAAATTGCAGTAAGGCTGGTCACTATGCCTTGGACAGGCAGGACGTGATCATGGTTTTTTTACTCAAATTTAATGGCTTTTTACTTTCAACTTATCGTCAATTCACATATAAGTTCATAAGTAAATTGTATTCAAGAAGTGCAATGTTCTTCAATATTAAACAAACTTTACCGGACGCAACGGAGAGGATAATAATGAATGATAATGAACCTATTAAAATGAGATGATATGATTGGCCGGAAGCTTTAAGTTGCTTAAATGATTAATTTGTACACACACATACGTACTCTTTAATATTATGTCCATAATATTTTGCTTTCTAGTAGAGAATGCATTATCTTGCTATTTTTGTCTTGGTTCT
>JAHZMZ010000055.1:0-11234 GCA_027743805.1 Lepidocyrtoides sp. E14
TTTTTTTAAACACTTCACAAGATTACAACTCACTTGGCTCGAGAAGACCGCTGAACACTGGATGTCTCTTCAAAAGTTTCATTTTGTATTTATAGTAAATTCCATTTAGCCCACGCGACTCCTCACAGGTCCCACCTATTAATACCATTAACAAAAACTACCATCAGCCATGTCAATCTTTTATTGAATAATTATTATATATTGCGTTTAAAAATCATGCACCAACAATTCCGCTGCCGTTGCATACTAAAAATATTATAAAGAATGTTACTGTTGTTACTACGCTAATGTAGAAGGGCCTTTCTTGTTAAAGAAATGGATCAGCAGAGATCGCCCAACGACTTTTACCGTTCGTCCATGCCTGCCAGATGTTGCACGTACAAGCTTGCCATGAAAAAGTAAAACTTGCCTTTCATTTCATTTTCATTCAAACATTCTGGTAAATAAATAAATAATAATAATAATAACATGCGTGTATTAATTACGTAATAAAAAGGAATCCACATCATGCAGCTCCAAAACAACAATGGAACAATGAAAGGTGTATGTATGAATTTAAAAAAATGAATCAATAGTACAAAGTTACATGAATGCAAACTCTGTAAAAAAAGATGCAAGGTGCAATCACATTTTTTACTAGTATTAAAATTAAAAGGAACTTGAAAAAAGTGGAGCAAGCGCAATGTATTTATATTTGCTGAAAATGAAACATTGTATATATACACACACACACACAGTGTCTAAACATTGTTAATTTTTTGCTTCACCATCACTTCAAAATTACACAGAGATTGATGTTTTTTGTTTGTATTGTTGGCTTTGTTACGTGAAGCAAGTTGGTTTGTGTCTAATGCGTTTTAATTACTACTTGTCCTCACAAAAGTCAAAAGAGATAATGCCAGGCATTACCGTGAACTTGAGGAGATGCATTAACAACGGTGATGATGACGATGATGATGATTGCCTCATTTTCATTTTTCAATGAGGTCTTCTTTCTTATCCATGTTCAAAAATACATGCATACCACGACATACAGTAAGTGCCACGCCAAAAGTGCCACATCCATCATTTTTGCCGAATCAGCCAATTGCAACATTCAAAAAAGCTACTACTACCCCAGCCTAAGCAATCTTTATATTAAAGCACTATGCATACATATTACTTATAAATAATATTTAATAATCTCTCTCTGGGATGAATTATTATTATGAACTATATGATAATTAGCGGCATAAATAAACAGAATGAAAGTAATCAATATAGGTAAATACACGAAAGATGTTAAGGTTTGTAAGGTGTGTGTGTCTATGTCTGTGTCTAGTCTTTCTAATCTAGATTTTTTGTAAGATGATCATACCTACTACCTACTCAAGATTGACAATGACATTTTGTTATCTGCCAAGCAGAATGCATCAGTTCTTGTGCAGAGTCGGCATCATCTTAGCATCACGAATCGTATAACGATCAAGTTGCCAATTTCATCGTGAAAAATGCATCTATGCACTTTGATGCCGCTGAACTAGCGGACAGTGACAACCAGCAGATAAAGAAATTTGCATAACAATAATTAAAAGCAAAAACTTTTTTGCAGGCTGTAGTTATCTTTGTTATTATTACGCATGTGCTATCATGTTTTTCGGTTGCTAAAATATGACATAAGACTTTTATTTGCCATATCTATTTTTAAAGTGAACGTTTTTTGTCCATAATATGTAATATCGATACATTTTGTATTATGCACAATAAAAAAAAATGCATACACATGCACGGTAAGATTTCATTTCATACAAGATTTGGGTGTGTGAATATAATCCTATATTGCAGGTGCAAATTTCTCTGCTAATGTAAGCATTAAAAAATTGTGAAATACTAAATATAGCTAGATTGGACGCTGAATGGAAGGTGCATTACAAATTGTTTGCTTTATGATACAGTTATAAGTACGTAAAACAATGTATATTGATATCATTTTATTATTGTGCTTCTTTTAAACATGATAAATGTTTGTAAAATTATGACTTTTTATGTATTTTTCACCATAATGATGCATGGGTCTACATACTTACTTGCCAATTGCAATCCATATCTATAATATAACAGCTAGTATACCATTTAAACGTCGCTCTATATGCAACTTGCTTCTGAGACACGTTACTTAGGTATTGCCATTGCCATCATCATCTTGTAATAAAACAGGTCAGGAAACTCCCAATTCCCCTTAAAGGAAGGCCATAATGATGAATAAGTGTATCACTATCGTCATTGATTAGTAGTAGTAGTAGTGTGCAGAAAAGATCAAAAAATGTGCCAAAAGTACACTGGCTAAAGTAGTCAAGTATATTGATATCATTTTATTATTGTGCTTCTTTTAAACATGATAAATGTTTGTAAAATTATGACTTTTTATGTATTTTTTACCATAATGATGCATGGGTCTACATACTTACTTGCCAATTGCAATCAGACTACACACCAATACAATACATATCTATAATATACCAGCTAGTATACCATTTAAACGTCGCTCTATATGCAACTTGCTTCTTCTGAGACACGTTACTTAGGTTTTGCCATTGCCATCATCATCTTGTAATAAAACAGGTCAGGAAACTCCCAATTCCCCTTAAAGGAAGGCCATAACGATGAATAAGTGTATCACTATCGTCATTGATTAGTAGTAGTAGTAGTGTGCAGAAAAGATCAAAAAATGTGCCAAAAGTACACTGGCTAAAGTAGTCACAAATTATTTTGTCAGCATCGATAGATGCGACGTTATATTATTATCCTCATTGCAATGGCAACTTAACTAGAATTGTGAATTGTCATTTCTACAACATGATTATGTAACAATGAGAGTAAAACGATATCGTTATGCTGAAAATTCGTTGAAGAACAATAAATCATCCATCTCAATGAAATTCCTTTACCATGTTTTACAACAAAGTGCTGAAAAGTACAACTCGTGTTAAATTTTTACACGTCAAGTTCTAGTTCTAAACTGTTTGCCCTACACCCTTTACTATTCTACGATTTTGTTTAATGACCTAATAATAGCATTACACACTAATATTATATTATATTCTAGAGCGTAAATGCTGCTTAAGGTGTTAGAGGGATGGAGATGATTGCACTGATTGCAGTACTACTACTACATATGTATTACGCTTCAAAGTATGTACCTCCTAAGATAAAAAGTTGTTATATTTATTGTCAAATGTTATCCGTAGGCTATACTATATACTGCAGCAGAGTATTTGTATATATTAAAGTTGAAAGTATCTAACCTTAAATACCTACTCAAAATATATTGAAACTGGACATAAGGTAAGATATATTATAATAAGCCAAATAACGTGAATTTTTATTACCTAGATACATTACAAATACCAAAGTGAACTTGTAAATAAATAGGCGCACCTTCAATTGTCTTCCAACTTGACACAGATCAAAATAAAAAAAAAGTTACTATGGGTTCATTGGATATATAATAATCCACTCTATTCTAGTTTCCGGGCTATATTATATTCTGTAGAAAGTTGAAAGTATCTAACCTTAAATACCTACTCAAAATATGAAACTGGACATAAGGTAAGATATATTATATGGAATGGAATAAGCCAAATAACGTGAATTTTTATTACCTAGATACTTAACAAATAGCAAAGTGAACTTGTAAATAAATAGGCGCACCTTCAATTGTCTTCCAACTTGACACAGATCAAAAAAAAAAAAAAAGTTACTATGGGTTCATTGGATATATAATAATCCACTCTATTCTAGTTTCCGGGCTATATTATATTCTGTAGCGTCATGAATATCATGATGACACAACTAAAGAACAAACTGACCAACACGGAGAGGCCAGCCAACCAACGAAATGACATGATGACATGTAGTCAAATTGCTACTTTCATTGTTTACATCCAGAGATCTTGACTTAAAATAGATTACTGTAATCGATGTTGATTGCTCATAATATAATACATATGTATTAGGTTTATGTATGTAATCCATGTTATTATGCTGTTTCTCGTGGTGAGTTAGCAATAAACGGAAACTGTTAAGATTTATATGATCAATCAGTTGCTTTTAAACTTGACTGATTGATTGATGTATATTGTGACGTGAAATATTCAATTTGTAATCTTTTGTTTAAAGATTTTTTTGCAGCCTTCGCTTTTTGTCAAATCGCCTGCAACTTCCTATTTAAATCATCTATCTAATGTGTTCTGGTTGGTTGATGGTTGCTTTCAATCTTTTTTATCATTTATTATCATAATATATAATGATAAGATAATACATAGGTAAGTATACTTGGAACAAACTTCTTTCTTCTTACTTCTCCTTACATCTTCAGTGCTGAGGACAATTTAAATACATATGATTGATTGCTTAAAGATTTCACTCAAAAACTAGAAAAATACAATTATAGACGTGATTAGTTTTAATAATAGTAATACGATTAGTGGAAGTATAAAGCTAGGGAAGAGAGTGGGGTGGGGTGTATTTAACAAAAGTGGATAAAGTATTCTATATGGTCTTACAAACAAGTATGAAAAATGAACACGTAGTAAAAAAGGTCTCGCAGCAAATCTTTCGAAAGTACATCCTCTACTCTACAATTCCAAAAACTGCTGTACAAAATTGATTTACCTATACATTCTTTACTACTATTTTAAAGCAAGAGTGCACTGTGTTGAATGTTGGTATACATAGCCTTGCAAAGTATGTTATTTTAAATAACTTATTTACTTGATAAGAAAAAGGTCATACATATTTACGATATGTATAATGTTTTATAATATCCTATTCCATCCGCCATCCATCATTGAATTATGATTTTTACGTATCTTCATGAAAAGTGAGGTCAAACAGTGTTCCTCGAGATATTCTTCTTCCATGTCAATGTCATGATGACTATTTTAATGAAAGGTAAAACCTATAGTCCAAAATAATTTGTGGACAACAATGAAAATAAAAAAAACTCCGTCAACCAGTGTATATTTCGTCATTTTGTAAGCAGGTATAGAAAAATTCAAACCCTTTTGACAACCAACATTTTGACACTCACACACTTACTACTACTGGCTTACTGTGTGTAACGTTATTACTGGATTACTACTACTGCATGCTACTATACCTTCACCGATGTTTTTAATGTCCAAATGAATCAGTGTTATTTTCGGATTCTACATTGAAAATTAATTGTTAATACCGTTCAATCAAAAAATTTAAAACCGAAAAAATGGCGGTTAATTCAAGGGAAAATATGCACGGAGGCAAAGCTTCTGGGCGAATATTTAGCAAAGTTGTTTTAATAGTATAGCTAATTAATTAAATGATTAGATGCAAGGGATGATACAGGGAGAAGGTGGATTTTTTTGACAAGCTATAGGACATTTAAAGCTTTGCTAACACTATGCGGGTTTCATCTTTTAGGATAAATCTCATTCAATCCACAATTTCCATTTCCAACAAAAAAAAATTTCGAGCACTTCTCTTGGCAGAGAGGTGGAGGTGATACAATTTTGTTACCAAACTCTCGGAAAATAAAAACAACTGAATGTAGCATTGAAAATTGATTTGGAATGAACAAAGACAAACAAAGAAGAAACGTTTATTCGATGCTATGCTGTGCTACCACTATAACTTATCCACTACCATACCATTGAGAAAACCGAGCCGGCGCCAACTTTGTACTTTTTCCTTTTACAAAAAATAAAAATATAAAGCCAAAAGCAGGCAGTTCAGTAGAAAAACAGAAAAGAAGTGAAGTTAGTGGCACACAAAGAAAAGGAAACAAAAAAGTACATAAAATGACAGGGTGTTGCTGAACATTGGGAAAATAACACTTATCGTCTACACCGCGTCTACTACTATTGTATTTGGAGGTGATGGTGAGTTGTGAACGTAGATATTTTGATAATTAATAATTAATATAGTACACACCAAACAATAAGGTTTCTGATGGGTGATTTGTGTATGTCAATTTATGTAAACGTCCGTTGGATGGAGCATTCATTTTTATACCACTATTGTCATTTAATATTCAATGTCTTCATTGATCCGATAATTTTTGCAGATCATCATACTCTGGCGCTGTAAAACTTTGATAGTATTTTCGTGGAGCTTCCGAACGACGTGGAACCAGCTATCACTGAATGTATAGCAGGTAAGTTCAAAGTTTGGTTATTGGTTTCAAAAGATTGACTTAAAATTATCTAGAACTATGTCATCGTTTCATTATATTTTATCTTGTACTAGCACGTGCTGCACGGCTTTAAACATTCAAGTAATTCATTCACTCTGACCAGTAATTAGAGTTGAGAGCGTCCCCACATATTAAGAATGGCAGTGACAGGGGCACATGCTTTAATTGACATGATGGAAACAACTGCGGTAAAATCACAAGATATTGTATTGGAAGAGATAGATGAAGATCAAGATTCAATGACATATGGAAAAAATTCAAGTCTTCCCGGGTCAAAAATGTAACCAAAAAGAGCAAGCTATGACCCCCGACTCGCCTTCAAAAGCCAAACGTGACTTTGGAAATATATCACCAATATCAGAATTAGTAGATGACGACGATCTTGAAGCAGTATCACCTGAAAGTGAATCGGGAGAAGAATCAGAAACTGTAGAGAGTGCCGGAAAAGTAACACCAGAACCACATCCACATCGTGGAAGCTTTCCCCGAATCTCAGATGGTCGTTCATCTCCAATCCTAGCCTTCTCACCATCCCTCATTAAAAGTCCTTCATCAAATGGGAGCAGCAAATCCAGGATAACATCGTTATCACCACCTACCAACGGCAGTAGTGGAGGCGGAGTTGGTAAACGTCCTCGTAACATTGCTCGTATGCTAGACAACATTTCCGATCATTCTTCAGGCGAGGAAGACGTGAACTCTGTAGGAGTAATGATGGCCAAGTTCACAGTTTAAAAGACTTTCAAAAATCGAACAAATTTTCCATGTACATTGTTCTTTATTCAAGTTTTGATTTTTTGACGTTAATCAATTATTAGTTTGTTTTTTAGCATTAGCGTAAACTTGGTTTTATTTGCTATTCATGTGCATTTTACTCATTTTTTTGTGAGTTACGCTTGTATTTTATTTATTTCTGGTGTAACGTCTAGTGGTCTGTCAGCAAAGCAGTAGCCATGTTTCACCTAAAAATTGTGTTCCAGCGATTGAATAGTGTCTGTCGATTTCATTATAGAGTTACTACAAGAAGAAGGTATAAGAAATTAGCAATGTTAAGAAATATGATGACAAAACAAGTAACATCGTCAAGTTTTATATGTGTACAAGTGTAAGCGTATTATAAATACAATATTTAAAATAAGAAGGCCCATTTTCTGGAATAGTCCAAGACTTGTAAAATTGGGATATCATAAGTATTATTATAAGACAACCTGACAGTATATTTTCGCACATTCCGTCCGACCTTTTAATGTAATGTAGTTACATTGTAATAATGTATTTTATTGTATTCCAAGACAAACTGAATTTTAAACCTTTGAAGTCGGTGTACTAGGTTGAAAACGGCAACTTTAGGCAAGGATACGATTGAAAGAAAAAAAGATTGTGCCTTTGCATTTCGCTAAAGTAATTTTTTTAAATATTTTTATTCTGAAATATTGTATATTAACGGCTATATCGAGTGACTAAATGAGAAAACTGGTCTTGATAGAATGTATTTAAGTACCCAAATAATAAATCTTATGCTGCTTTGTATTCTTGATTTATGATGAGGAATACCTGATTTACATTTTTTTTTAAATATTTTTTTTATTCAGTCAGTCATTAACATTTCACCCTTCTACAATTTCTGCAACAAGCACATCCAATAGATCAACAAAGAAAAGAAAAATAAAGTCTCTATTTTTACTGAAGCATTTAACAAAATGGTCCAGATCAATAAGTTTTAACATGAAGCATTCTAAAACGTACATAAGGAATGACTCAACCGTCGATTTAAAACTGGGATCACATATAGTACACGAAGAGTTATGATACTCATGACTTTCCTCCTCACTAGCATTGGTAGTAGGGGGAGGTGCTGAAGCGTTTACTGGCAAAGCTGAGATGGAAGAAGAAGAATTGAAAGGGAAGGAATGGTCATGTTCACTATTCGTTGAATTCCTGTTGTCGCTTTCGTTATCAACCTTACCTTGTTCTTCATAAATGTCTGCTATCAAGTCAACTACGGTAATCAACAAATCTTTTGACAGCACCTCTGTCAGGTTCTTTTCCAACTGTTCATTGAACGTTGGCATCAAGTAGGGTTTCAGAAAGTTGGCAAGACCAGAAAAGAATGGACTAGCAACTGGACTACTTCGCATTAATGATGTCACTGAAAATAATATGCATTTTTTGTTTTAAAAAACCATGTTCAGTTTAAGAATTTTAAAGAAAAATAATAATCATTACAGCAAAAAAGTATGTACTTGCTAAACAGCACAGTACCCACCCAATTCAATCAAGCTATCGTAAATTTTTCCATTTGATGATTCAATCTTGACCCTAGAATTGACCTCAGGATGGTCAAATCCTTCGTAAGACCTGGCATCGATTCCAGCTCTCTTTACGGGATCGTATTGTTCTGCAAGTGGATCGTAATACTGTTTCCATGATTTGGAGGTGGATTTGATAAACTTTGCAATGTACATTTCCAAGTGTGGCCGTCGTTTAAATGCAAGGCTCGGTTGAATTTCTCCTGCAACGGGCAAGGTTGCTGAAGTACTTCCTGCAACAGTTCCACCAGCTATTCCTCCTCCTCCTCCTCCTGATGTTTGGTCGGAAGAAGATACAGGAACATTTTGTTGGCTGCTCTCTGTCAATGGTAGACCATCAACAATCCCCTGTTCAATTTTTAGAAACTCTCTAAAACTGGAGCTAGAGGGGCCACCATAAGATGCAGATCGGGCATGCCCTCCGTTGCTACTATTCCGCCTAATATAATATACAAAGTATACGGTACAGGCGAATTATAGATCTGTATCATTCTAATAGTAATAAAAATTTTTTTGTCATCAAAATTGCCACCTGCCTCATCATACCGTACGGATCTGCGGCTACTTCCAGTGCCATTTCCACTCTGCTAAGACCCATCGTCTCCAAAAATAAACTCGATCGACAAAATCCTGGTAGGTACTCTAGTTCCAAGACGCGTCGACAATGTGGATCCCCTTCCTGAGGAAACTCATCCAAAACGCCCTGAAGATATGCCAATGATTGCTGACCACCTACATGCTTCATGTATTGAATTAAAGGATACAAAAGGTCGGTTTCCGACACAATATCCTTTATTGTGGGTCTCCACCTAGATATAATTGGGTCAGGTTTTTCCAAGTCATACGGAGGATCTAGAAAACTGTCTAGTAGGAAAGCAACTTTTTCGGGAGACTTGTTGCTTGCTCCATTTGTCGCCAAAATTGTAGCTGGTGAAACTGAAGATGAAGAGTTTACATCATGACGACAACCGTGTGCTCCTGCGGTTGGTTTTGAAAATGATTGTGTTTCAGCAACCATTGTCTCTTGTAAAGTATCTACAAAATCTTCAGACAGAGGATCCACAAACTCATTTTCGTTTCCGACAGAACCCGCTCTACTGGTTGATCTTGGTTTGTGGGACGGAGATGACTGCTGCCCTCCGCTGGATATAGAAGCTCTCGAAGGACTTTCTAAAGCGCAAAACCAACTCTTCCAACAGATCTGGTAACTTGTCCTTCCCCAAATTCATAACATTCACTAAAACACCATCAGCCAGAACCGCGACACAAAGCTCCGTCCATAACTTGCAATTTCGATCATCCTTGTTTAAAAACTTGTCAAAAATTTGCTTGCAAAATTTTCTAATTTTTAAAACCCTATACGCTTTACTCTCTGGTGATAAGATTTGATCATCATCTCCAGTTTTTGAGGCCACTCCTCTTGCTATAATTTTATCCAAATAATGTAAAACCAGCGGAAGCAATTTTTCTCTAGACAGTTTCACAATAGGAGCGTTCACATTTCCAGTTTCGTTATCCAGTTTCTTGTGATGAGGAGAGAGCAACTTTTTGTAGCATTTCTCTCCTACGGAATTGAGTAGTTGTTTGAAGCATAATTTCAATTGTCTTCTGGTTTCATAAGGTGCCCAAGATGAACTAATATAGTAGTTTATTATGTTTGTGCATAATCGTCCAAATGCTTTATCCACACGAATGTCAACTCGGAATTCCTGGTCAACTTGTAACGTTCCCACAATTTCAGGATTTAGTGTTATAGAGGGCAATATAGTAGTTTATAATGTTTGTGCATAATCGTCCAAATGCTTTATCCACACGAATGTCAACTCGGAATTCCTGGTCAACTTGTAACGTTCCCACAATTTCAGGATTTAGTGTTATAGAGGGCGATGGAGTTGAAGCTGCCGTGGACGATCTACTTGGTGATGGAGTTTTGTTACTACTGCCATTTTCCCGTGTATTATGATATTGATGATATATCCCACCAATACCACCTGCAACGGTGAAAGGTGCAACCGAATTGTTGCTCGAACCCGGAATGTCTTCGCTCACTCGTCTTGATGAGGCTGCTGATAAGCTTCGTTTCGGAGACGCATCAAATAATGGCTTACTTTTTTCAGGCGAGGACCGGTTACTACTAGAGAGTCTTGCTGGGACAATTAACGTATTATGAACTCCACTGTTTCCAAACACTACTGAATTTATGCTGGCAGCAGTGAAGTGATGACCTTGTTGTTGTTTTTGTGTTTGCTCATTTTGCTTTTGTTTTTCCTCTACTGTGCCCAAGTCTGCATTTATCTGCTGCTTCTCTTTACTTTCTTCAATCAAGTCCCGTAAAGGATCCGCAGTGACTTCCTTTATCACATTTTTTTCTGACTCTGCATTCCCAATAATATAGTCTTTAAAACGGACTTGAGCGATCGGGCCAAACCGACCTGACGATATTGACGCTTTAATTAACTTATCCAAGTGCTCCAGTCCAGTGAAGCCAATGACAAAGGAGATTAAAGTAACAGCAATTATCCAAGGATAGAGAATGACCAAGATGAAAAGAGAAGAAATAATAGCGATTATTATGTTGGGGGAAAGTTGAGATCCAGAATTTGATATAGATGCATTATTTGCCATTTTTTGAAAACTTTTCCCATGGAACAGTGAAATGGCAGAGATGATTTTTTTAAAATTTCAATAGTTTTTCCCCGTAGTTTCAGGTGCAA
>JAHZMZ010000056.1:0-13548 GCA_027743805.1 Lepidocyrtoides sp. E14
CACTCCGCTTTTCATACAATGAGCCTATAGAGTGGAGAACCATCACATTGGCAGAGGTGGACAAGCATAGGTATTCCAGTGATTGTTGGATGGTAATTAAGGGCCGAGTTTACGATATCACTGGATATTTATCTCGACACCCTGGAGGAGCTCAGTTAATTATGCAGGGTGTGGGAACTGACGCTACGGAGTTATTTGTGGCAGTTCATCCATACGTAGTTTTCTACCAGCATCTGACAGGGAAACAAGTTGGAACAGTTCCAAATTACAAAGAACACATTAGGACACCTTGGGAGCCTCCTCAGTATTTTAACATTTATCAACTTTTCAAAGAATGGTTTTATCGTCCAAAGCAGCCGTACAAAATATGGACACCAAAAACAAGCTTCAAGCAGACTGACACAGAGTATGTGTACACAGTAACTTTCCCCAAAAACTTGGTGTCTCAAGATGAAGACTGGACAATAACCATAATAAATGGCTTCACAGTCACTGTTATAAAATTTGTGGATCCCCCGTACGTTTGGTATTCAGGGTTTGACCTCCGTACAAAAGTGATGGATGATACAGTCTATCGTTCATTTAGCCCAGACTCCAACTCGGTGGAAATAAAAATTGCAAAGACGTACAAAGTAAATGTTAAAAAACCCATCAAGGATAAAAGGCAGGATGATGGATTTTTTCTTAGTTCATACGCCTTGAAGGACATGTATAGAGCATCCATTGTGGAAAGGACGTCGATTGCAAGTGGAGTAAAATTATATGGGATTACGGTAGGCATGAACAAATTGATAGGATGTCCTATCGGATGTTATGTGAATCTCAGAATACTAGACGAAACACGACCCTATACTCCAGTGTGTTTATTGGACGAATTTGACGAGAAATTTGTGGAGGAGAGTGGAGACTTTCAAACATTATTTTTTATAATCAAGGAATTTAAAGATGGGGACTTTACATCCATGCTTCATCACATGCCGATAAAAAGCATTTTAGAAGGGGTGGACATTTATGTGAGTCCTCCCATGGGAAATTTTCAGGTTGACTTCCTCTTCTCAGAAATGGATATAATGCTGCTGATAGCTGGCGGCACAGGAATTTCCGTGATGACGCGAATCATTCAGAAATATATACAACAGAATGAGCAGATGACAGCAGAAAATAAAACTGTGTGTCTCTTACATTTTGTCCAACATCGGGAAGATTTAATTTGGAATATATTTTGGGTGGAGCTAGCAAAAAAGTATAATTGGTTTCATTACTATTATTCATTGTCGAGGGTTTTCAGATTTGTTACAGAAAAGAAAGAAAAGGAGCATCATAAACACGGAACTGGGCATTCAAGACATCATAAAACGGACAAAGCAAAAGATGAACCGAAAGATGACTCAAAGGAATCAGAGTCCAAAGCCACCCCGAAAGTTTTGGAATTCGAAGATAGTAATCCTCAGGAACTTTTTGGCTATCCTTCCACTACTAAGCTTGAACATATCTTCAGGTGCATTTCGAGTGCACAGGAGTCTGCTGAGAAAAGGCACAAAGTTATTGTATGTGGACCTTACGGATTTAATCATAGTTGTAGACGGATGCTGGCTGAATTTGGCATGCATAAAGAAGATAATATACACTACTTTGCAGGATAAAAAAATATTTTTTCTAATCATATATTATGCCAGGCTATTTATAGCTGTTATACCAAACCAATGGTCATAATAATTATAATGTTTTACAACAATGTAAATTGGTTTTATTAAGTTTAGGAAAGCTGATATTGAATTTTTCAATAAAATAAAATGCACAAACACCAAATAATTCTTCCGTGCTAAATGATTTTGAAATTCTACAGCATAGCTCAGCTTTATCTATTAAGTTATTTCATTCAGACTTCTCAGGTATGAAAGTAAAATTAAAAATAAATGGCCTCTCTCTATTATGATACAGATTAATAGTCCTTTTGAAATTATTTGCACTCAATCGATATAAATTCTTCTACATGAACATGAAGTTAAAAATACACACGGACGTAATGACATATAGATATTATTAATGTGCACAACAATAAATCTACGCATGCACGCCTTCACTCGTTTAAAAAATAAATGCATTTGCGTGTAGGCTACATTTTATTAAATATCGAACGCCTCATTTTCTGAAAACTTTTTTTTTATTACATGCTTCTCTGAGAGACACAATTCAGAGAAAAAAGGATGAATCGTCTCTACATGCTCACAAAGAGTAATAACAAATTTTATTGATTGACCATTTTTAGATTGTATAGAAATGAAAAATAACAAACTATTCGTATTGAAACTGGTTGGATTAATGAAAAAATGTCACGAAATTGCAACAGCCAATAATGATTGAGCCCATTGAATGTAGGAATTCATCAACTGATCTAGTCATGACAAAGTAAAACGAAGAATTGAAGCGTACCTAAATAATTCTACTGAAAGACATTTTTTTGTTAATTTGATTGTACCACAAAGAGTGATATGACAAACAATTAATCCCTTTGACATGAAGACGTGTCATTATTTCTGGTCGTTTAACCGTGTGATTTTTCTTGTCATTCCGCTATCAGTTTTCATATTCAAGGTAGAATTAATAGATAGATCGAAATTTAAATATTAAACAAGAAGATTGTATCCTCGTAAAAACTCCTCAGAAAAATTAAAATAGAAATACCATGCTGTTTTTTGGGAGTTCTCATGTAGGGTGATTTAAGATAAGCACTATTGAAAATGTGCAGGTGCAAGCGGATGCCAATGGAGAACTTGGGTCGATTGATTGTGTGGAAGGAAAATGGAAGGTTGACACAAGGCTTATGGCACTTATTATGACGTGTCCATTACCACTCGATGGAAATGCGGACTCCGTAATGGTAAGATGTTAGCGTGATCTGTGTAGCTTCTCTCAATGACACACTAAATTATTACCGACAATTAGTGGCAGACCACCACTTTCGTAGTATCATTTGATCGGACAAAAACAATGAAATTTTTCACTTAAAAATGATGTTAGCTATTTTATTGAATTTATGTATTTTTTTCGAAGAAAATGGTCAAATGTGCCATGAATAAATTAGGTATTTATGATGGTCAAGACTTAAGCGAAGATTTTACGCAGACAACATGCAGTATTTTTGGGAAAGCCAGTTTACAGGCCGATTGCTTGGAGCATGCAAACAATTGTGCCTTTGTATCAGGAAGTATGACTTGCAAATATTTATTGATTTTCAAGCTCATGTGAAACCCTAATTATTTAAAATATGATTTTAATTTTCGTCTTATAGTTCGTTTCAGCTGGGAAACCTTATGGCCTTTATTCGCGACCTGTTTCATCCCATGGATTATGAGTGTAAGTTACTGCAACCCAAAATAATTTAAATTCAAACAAACTTTTAATACTTGGAAGTATTTTGGGTTACGAAATTACAGATTTGTAACATATAATAAAGCCATTGGACCAACTAGCAATGGATGCAATTCAGATAAGCACGATATGGTTTTCTTTAACTCAAGTTTTTCATTTGCAACTGTACCTTGCTTACAGCTTTCAAACTCAGCAATGTTATCTCATATCTAATTTTTGTCAGAATTTTTAAAGTAATTGTTGTATAGTTGAATTTATGTACATTTAGCTCTTCTACATAAATCAAGTAAGAATGAATGTGCGAAATTTGTCAATAAAATTCTATCATTTGCTATTTTTTAATGTATGTTTATCAGCACGGAGAAACTGACAAAATACTTTGGAACGATGCCATGATTAAAAGATGAAAGTTGATGGCCCGGGTGAATAAGAATAGAGAGGGACTGAGGGACCCAAGTCATGAAAAATTGTTTTTTGTGACATGGGCCCCAGGAAGATGGTAATACAGACCAAACGATTGTATAGGAAGAGTTTGCATATACTATGATAATTCATGTCAGTTGGGAATATGTATTCGAAAAATTGTTCACGAACTCGCCAATTGAAGAAAGATGGACCTTATATGATGGACCTTATATGATGGACCTTAGACAAATTTCGGAGGAGGGGAGAGTTTGCAAAATTTTATCCTCAGTGTAGATAAAATCCCATGTATTCCTTCCAATTAAAGTTTCATAAACAATTTTAAGAAGCAAATTACGCTAGGATCGTAATGGATATCCAATCTCGGTCCCCCAGATTTTCATGTATTGTAAGTAACACCAGCTTCGAACACTATAGGTAACGGAATCATATCAGGTTGTCGTAAATAGAGCACTGTGTTGTTCTTCAGATCTTCATGTGTTTATTTACTGTTAATGTGGAGCTGATTTGAAAAAACACTCACAAAAGAATGACGTCTATTTTTAATAAAAATTGTTGTGATTATAAACAAACGCTCATAGCCAATCAGCTATCATCATAAATCGATCATAATATCGCTAGCCTTCTCTAGAATGTAAAATTTTAGCTACGGTGCCAATTCAAGTGCTATGTGTGAGTGCCCATTGCAATGTATATGCATGCGTGAAAATATTAAAATAATTTTGTGTCTCTAATGAGCTTGTTTTTGATCACTTCAATTCCTCATGTACGCTTAAAAGTAAGACTTGGAAAGCATTCTCTCACCAATTAGCAGTGTCCTAAGGCAGCTATTTTTTCTCTGAATCAGTTGTTACATTTATTGCCAAATTATTTTTGTTGTTGTTTACTTACAGCTTACACGCATGCATAAAATGATGTACTTATTTCGTGATTGTGAGTGTGAGACATGTTATGCAAATGCAAAAATGTAGGCATCAACAACGGCACCAAATTCCTATTACTATCACCTTACAGAACATTTGGCTGCCTTTTATCTTTTTATTATTGAATAGTGAATTACGCTGCCTGCAGTTAACGATGACTCGAAATGATAGCGTTGGCAAAAAGAATCATGAATTACTACCATCATAAATTTTTAATTATGTATTTTTCCCTGCGCTTATATTCTCAGCAATAAATTAGGAATTTGATGAGTAGCAACAACAGAGAGTGCATTATTGACTTTATCATAATATGAACTAAATTCTACATCATTTTTTGGAGGTTTGAACAGTCATATACCCAGATATATGTACATAAGTGCATGCATACATACATAAATGCATGGGTATGCACTATGCAGTCGCCGTTAGCCATGGTTGTTTTTGAGTAAAGGGATTTGGTTAGGTGTGTTGCAAGGGTGTTGAAGTGGTATGCAACCTTTTAGTAAGGGTCTGGCTGAGATTGTTTTACAGAACTCAATCCAGAAATAACCGGATTTTTGGGTTTTCATTCTCATTCTTAAGGCGGGTGTACTAGTTGTTGTTTGATGGATTATAGGAAGAAAATAATGTTGATGGCAAGGATAAATAAATATCTTTAGATGGACGGATGGAATGTGTTCTTTTGTCTATGGTTATGGTCGATTTATCCTGTGCAGTGTGTAATTTTTTGAATGATATGCAAGTAAAACCCAAAACATTTCTGTCTTTACTTCATAATATCTTCCCAACAAGTTTTGCGATTTATTATATTGAGCAACACAATTGTGCACCTGTGTGAATTGTTTAGTGCAATAAAGAACAAGAAGCACCATCTCCAAATCGTATAGAATCCAAAATTTGGATTCCAAGTAGTTCCTACTGCGAACTGGCGTTTTCTGGTTATAAGTTACATACAATCTATTGATCGACAAGTCATATAAAAAGAATGATCATGAAATGAATTGTATGTACACAGAAGATAAAATGTGATCAACAAAAAACAAGGATGAAGGACACGGTCAGATAAAAACACTGAAGTGATGAATTATTGACTACAGTACTAAAATATTCTTGACTTGGGTTAGATAATGATTTTGTGATGATTTTTCTTTGGCGAGCAACAGACGATGATGTCAATTATGATATAAATTGCCAACTGATGATACAATCCATTGTAAAAAATGCAATAAAGACAATAGACACAGAAATGAATCCCAATTTGGTATATGTTTGGGTGGACGAAACGAAACCTTCTTTAAGCAAATGAATTTGGAAACTTGTGGTAAATGTAAACCTTCAAAACACGGAAGTTTTTGTAATAAAAATCTAAATTATAGGCAATTGCTGTGTAACGTATAAATCGACAATTATTGTTGTCATAATTCTACCCTCTGTGTTAGCACAACAAATTTATCATGTTTATATGAGCTGTAGTAGGCATGCAGGTTTTCTTGTAGGTAGTATTGATTTACTAGAGATGTTAATTTTAATACAAGAAAAAATATTTAAAATGACTCGTCGTTTCAAGTTGTTCAGGATTAGCAATGAGCGTAAGAAAATCATCTAAACGAGCAAGAGAAAAAAGTCAATCTATAGACGACTGCGACGATCCAACGATTGAATTATCAAGTATAAAATATATAAAAACGCAATTCCACGATAAAGATGCACATCATATCTGGCAAGTCTTGTAGATGCAGTTGCAAAAAATATGTAGCTTGGTTTCTCATAAAAAAATGGCTAATCTGATGAGATGCTCATTTTTGTTGACGATGCAATGGATGTCATTAGACTGGACTTAAAAGCGTCAAGTTGCAAGTCAGCAAAATCTCAGATAATATGATTTGCGTGTAGATTTTTAAGTTGAATGCTTTATTGTTTTTGTTCTGCGTCTGCGATCCGGGGTTGTTGCTGAACTCTTGTGTAAACGTTTTTAAAAAGTTTTTTGTGCATAACACACTGATATGCTATATCCCAACACACGGATGATTTTTATCTGCTAATATTATATCTATGCTTATGTTCATGATGATCTAGCAGTTTCGCTGAAAATTCCAGTTTGAGTGAAAATTTTCCATGAAGCGAGTACATATTATTTTGCAATGTATAGCATTGTAATAGCAGTGCATTGATACGTATATACGTGGTGATCATCATAATCATTGCATCTTGCTTATAAGGATCTCAAATATGCATAAAACGTGCACCATAAAGTACTTTACCTGTAATTAGGTATTAAAAACTAGAAAAAGCATGTAAAAACTGACTAAAAAAATTCAGTTCTTAGCAGCATCAGAGAGGCGAGTTGCTACTCCTATTAATTATCGGTCTCCGATTGGATGCCAATTCAGCACGTAAAAGCGAAAGAAACTTCATTATGATACTTGTTTCCTTTCTATTTTTCTAGAAGATTTGAGTCCTTATTGCTGGTTCTGACTTGCATTTTAAATTTCATTTTATTTTAACGTAAAGAGAAAAGACTCTGGTGATAAATATCAGGAATCCAGCTAAATAGCTATGCATATGTTTTTTATGACGGTTTCTGTGAATTTTACAATGATGAGCAAGCGAAGTAAAATATTAACAATGTACTGCTAAAAATATGCGGAGAATTTTATTTGCACCATTTTAACTTGTGCAGTCTGAAACGGAGAACAGTGTTATTACTTTGTTATCTAATTAAAGTAATGACTAATGAGTCATTAATTGGACTATGGCAAGCGAGTAGTGGCAATGGATTAATTGCATTTTTTCAGCCAACTCAACTACCTTCTTTTGGTGTCATTAGCGTTTTTCACAACAGCTATTTCTGTGTAATAGAATGTAAATTCCCAAAGGTTCATTTCATTGAATGTATGACAGTGACGGGAAAAACAACGCTGGTAGTGAGAAATGATCATTCTAGTAACTTGTAATGTAAATACTTAGATGGGGAAAAGACAAACAGTGTGGCGATAATAATTTTGAATATTTACATAATATGCACGGCTTACCACACGATTACTATTAATCATAAAAAGGTAAATCTGCTTGGTTGATCAGTACTAGCTAGCTATTCACTCGAGATTCACTTTTTGTTGAGAATTTACACTGACTTAGAACCAAATACCTACAGCCAAGTGCAGTAAAAAGCGTTGACGTTCATTGATAAGCTTATTGCGTTGCAAGTGTATTCAAATGGCAATAAAACGTTCGACAAAGCTCGTTTTTATGATGTATAGCTTGAGGTTTTCTAAATGTTTGAGATTATGATGACGTTTGCATGCATAATTTGCGTTGCATGTGTGCTTTGTCCTATTTGTCAAAGTCATCCATTCTGTCTACATTCATCATAACCACCATCACCAACAGAAATGAATGAACATTCTTTAACAGAGCTGCTGAGCTTCAGTTGAATTCTATTCATTAAGACTACAATGCTTAATTGCTTTTTACTAAAGCACTCATACACATCACATCATATAAATGTAATGAACTATGATAAGGATGTGCGTATGAAATAATTTTTAAGCCAATTATGAAAATGAATGGTGGGTAAGCTGAATACACAACAGTATGTAATATGTAAATATCTTCACTAAATACGATAAGCCATGCACATTTTCACCTGCATTACTCTTGCTTGCATTATCCACTGACTATCAATTTACCACCTGGTAAAAGAGCAGGTATTGCTGAATGAAATGTGTAGACACGCTACTACTGTACTATTGCACTTCAAGTTGACTGACATCTCTAGTTCTAGTTATAGCCAGCATCATGCACAAGATAAAGTATGTAGTATGTAATATGTATATTGTACTGACTAAAAAGCTGAAGAAGAGGTCGCGTCAAGAGAAACGAATGATGAAATAGTTCAATTGGCAAGCAGAGGACGCATCCTACAACCTCATCCAATCAGCACTCTGGTACGCCCTCGACAAAAGAGATATCTTTCATAGAACAGAGACACACACTTGATTTTTTACTGTTAAAAATCTCAGGATGATTCACCCTCGCCATTATCTCGGGAGTCTCTTCTTAATGCAATTGTCAATCTTCATGTAAAACATGTGAAGTAAATACACACACACCACAGGCGATATGATAATGCTGACTGGTGGTGGTGGATTGTGCTTTACATTTTTCTTTATCTTGGGATTCTTGGGAATACATGATGATGAATTCTGTGAATTCTTTTGAAATGAAAATGAACAATAATGATGATGAGTGCCGACCATGCCGATATGATAAAGTTTGAAGTATGTTATAGTTATACTATAAAGATGGATTATTGTCGTTCAAAGTTATATAGGCATTAGATTACGTATATTATATGCATAGGTGAATAGGATACTTCAGGGTGGCGCAGTGGATTGGTGGTGGTTACATATAGGAGAGCGGCATGAGCAACCACGATGCCATGGGCAGTTGTAAGTACAGAAAGTTGAGTAGTTGGTAAGGTTGATTTGATTGTTCCTTGAAACGAAAAAAAGAGGGAAGGGAGTTACAGAATCCTTAACTTGGCCACTTTTTGGGCTGCTGCGATACGAGAAGGACGTGTCTGTTGGGCTTCCACTTCATATCACAAAATTTTTTTTTTCATACAAACCTTACTGGAACCCATTCTCATTCATCTTCTATTTCAAACAAAACATTATTTGTGTAGTGTGACAAAGTTTTCCTGGTACACACAGCTAGTTTCATCCGTTCGAAAAGCTACGGGTGCCTTGTTTTTTTTGTCTTACTTAAAGATTTAAGAAACATACATACACAATATGTCTTCGTCTACCGCCAAATTTGTCCCAACCCTTGGTGGAAGGGTGTGGAGACTTCAGCGACAAGGTGCTCAGACCTTAAACAATGTAGTCAAGTCTTCATCTGACGCCGCTACCGCCAACTCAGCGTAAGTAAAATTTTATGATTTAGTCACCGCCTTCATAATATAATTCGCAGTATTTCGATTGATTCATTCAAAGACCAAAGCTGAACTTGTGCTCGTTCTTTGTTGCCTTTTAACTGTGTCGGACACTGTAATATGTGTTGCAGCAACAGGACTCTTGCTATGCTGCTTTTTGCCTGTTTTTTGCTATGCCTGCCTAGTCTAGTGCTGAGCATATCTCTTCATTTTTATTTCAGTGTTTCCTAGCTTGTAGCTTAATTTTTAATGTGAATGAATTGTCTTCTATTGATGCAGTCTGAGAAGAGAAGTGACCTTGACTATTGACTTTAACCTAAAACCTTTATTTTGGTAAAGGTGTGTATAATATACTATACTTACATGCGACAAAGTAATATGACTATGACCAAAGATCCAAGTCTCAGCGACGAAGACAATTGAAAGAACTGCAACTGTATTGAATCGCTTCTTGTTTACTCACATTTTTTTTGTTTGTGCATGTTCACAGGTCTTTTAAGCAACAAAGCTCTGCTTCTTACAGCAGCAATGCATGGGGTCAGAAGCAGGGTTGGAACAACACACAACAACAACAACAACAACGAAAGCAGTAGGAACTAGGAAGTTAAGTGGTAGAACAGGGAAACTATTAAATTGTAAGTTTATACATGATAACAAATCAAAAATCTTTCTTTGTTTCAAACGAAAATGGACAAAAAAGTGTATGAAATGTTGAAGTTGTAAAAAATAACCCAGTTTGTTTGTTTGTTTGTTTACAGGTTTACTACTGTCTGTATGTATATAAAACGCTTATTAATTTAAACTAGGTGACGGCGTTGTGGCCTTTGCATTACGTTATTTTAATACGTATATGACTTCCGTCTGCATGCATAATATTCCAGACAAGCCAAACGCTTGATCTGCATCTTTTCACTCTAGATTTGCAAAATGAACTGTCTCCGTATTACCTAGATGATTAATTTTAGAGATACCAACTACACGATAAAATATACAGTATTTGAAGCGATAATTTGGCTCACTTAAAAAAATGTAATGGAAGTATATATATAAATAAGAAGAGTCTCGTCGACAGTATAAGGTTATCTATCTTTTTCATGTACTCTCATTGGATCTTTACCCGTCCTGAGACATAAACTTTATTATTATTAAAGCTAGTTTTCACATGTATTTTTATAAAGGTACGTTTTTTGTAATAATTACTCTTCGTTCAAAAAATTGTATGATCTTAAAAATGGGGTTATTACTTGCCACTTGCTGTTTTGACTTGGTCTGCTCTGTCAAATCTTGAGATTATTTATACGCGTATTTACATACACACAAGTTTCGTATGTAAAGCATAAAGCATTAAATACTTATCATTATCAACTATGTATTGTATTTACCACCAACACAAAAGTCCCTTACTCAATGTTAAAACTTTTTAGCAATACTTATAATATAAAACTATAGAATATGAAATAAATAAAAGTTGTACGAAACAAAAAAGAGTTTTTAAAATTTAATCGCATATGCGTTACTAAATTTTATTCATCCCATTCCAAACTACAATATCCTGGTCCATTAGGTGGTCGCATTTGAAATCCCCTTTTTAACAGTCGACAACGATGCTCCTCTAGCCTCCTTGCTGCATCTGACTTATTTCTTACATTTGCATTTGACCATAACCTCTCCGCTGGGACAGCTGCCCTTGGCCACAATGTTGAAATCAAATTTGCCGAGTCTACATATTCTGTCCACATGGTAGGCCCCCCACCCATAATCAACCTCTTTTGGGCATCAGTTCCATTGAAGCTTTGTGGATCACAGTCGTAATAGGGATACCAATCAATTCCATAGGAAATCTTATTCAGATACCAACACGCAGATATTAGTGTCCTGTATCCCAAAGAGGTAACATGAGACAATTCATCTGGAAAGCCTTCCTTTTTCCATACATGGACAATGGTATTTTTATTCACTCGTACTTGATTATCAACCACTTCCTGCCAAACAATGTAGGAGACATTTTTCGGATACGTTTTGACAGTGTCCACAAGCCGTTGCATGTAATACTCTTCCACCTGTGGGAACTCGGTCAAATTTTGTTGTTCCATGAACTCTCTAATTACTGGGCTACTTTGCCAGCATTCATAAGACACTTCATCCCCTCCTAGATGTAAATATTTATCTGGAAACACGGAGATCACCTCTTTAAAGAAATCGTGAAGAAAGTCAAAATTTTCTTGTTTTGAGGGATCAATTGGACCAAAGGTTCCATCAAGATGACCATCCTTGTCGATAAGCACCTTTTTCACTAGTTAACCAATATTATTGAAAAAATTTGTATCATTTTTCTATTATTCCTAGTGGAATGACTTAATCTCGTTTCTCTATTTACCTGATTTCTGGAAACATTCTGCTTTGATAAGGGAACGACTGATCGTCAACTATATGCCAATGGAAGACATTATATTTGTTCATTGCCATTAAATCTAAATTTTTTCGGAGCACCTTCAAACTGAGAAAATGCCTTGACGTATCGAGTAAAACAGAACGGTAACTAAATCTGGGAAAGTCCAAAATGAGGGTTGATTTAATTTGAAGCTGAAAGGTAAAATGATACCTTTATATTCACAATAAAAGTGACGCTACAAGTTGAAATGATTTATTTCAGGTGAAAACTTACAGACGTAAAATCATCTGAANATTTGCAATAAAAGTAAAGCCACAAGTTGAAATAATGTATTTCAGCTGAAAACTTACAGACGTAAAATCATCTGAAGGAAACAAAAGTTGTGAAAATGTTTCAAGTCCTCTCAGCATGCCCCAATTAGAGCTAGCTGTTAGGAGACCTTTTCCTTCAAATCCTGGAGAATTTATTTTGATTTCATCTATAAAAAAGGAGTGCAAACTTATTTTATTTAAATGTTACTTACGACCTTACTAAGTTAGTTTTTTCATAAATACAATAATTGTAAAGCAATACAGGCTTCATCCATGTTTTCATGTGGCAGGTATTCGCATGGTGCCATCAAGTCCACTTCGATCACGTCCAAGTAACCACGAAAGTTGCTTGCTTGCTTCCAAGTTTTATTTAACTTTGCACGATAAAACAAATCTGGCCGTAGTTGCTGATGCTTTATGAAGCTTGAAGAAGTTCTAATAATATCTTTTTATAGCATCCTCTAGCATGTCACACGTATTTCGAACAATCTCAGTATCAGAGGGACGATAAAAATAATGAAGTATTTAAAAGGATTTTAATGAATTTTTAATTCAATGATTAAAATAGTTTTACTCTTTTCTTTTACCTGGAACCTGAAAATGGGTGGGCGTACAATCATAAAAGTATCATTGTATAAATTCCGAAGCTGAGGTTTTGGCCATGGCTCACCCTGAGTGGCATAGTATTGCGGGCCTGGCCTACTAACCGACTTTGAGTGTTCCCCAACAGTAACTTCCATGTCGATAGAAAAGTTACTTTGCCCGTTACTACCACCAAAGTACAGCAGTAGAAATGATGGCACAAAAACCCACGTACTTAAACACTGCATTTTTTATTTTCACTGAGTTTTCTGCAAGATTTTCCTTAAAAGTGAGGACTTGCATATAACTCCTCATTCCATGCACCTTGTAAAAAGAAAATTACACTTTTCTATGAAAAAAAATCTTCATGCGCGCAGAAAGAAGTGACTGAAAGAGTTTCATCGAAAAACAAATATCTAGTTTACACATTACCGGTAAACGAACTGTTCTGTCAAAAGAAAATATCAAAGAAGCAAGTTCACTTCCGTCAGTCAGCTCAGCTTTTCATATCCATTGCACAATACCATCCCATCAGTATCGTTGTATTTAAGAAGTCAAACAAAAATACTTAAAGAAAAGGGAAAATGTTATCTCTAGACTTTGAACTGG
>JAHZMZ010000057.1:0-20897 GCA_027743805.1 Lepidocyrtoides sp. E14
TGTCAATGAATTCATTTGCCAACGAACAAAGTAATTTGTCTGTTCTCTCTCTCTCTCTCTCTCTTTCTTCCAGTTCACCACTCAACGGGAAGCCTACGAAGCGAGATGCAAAGTTGAAAATGAGTTTTTTTCTACTTCTTTTTTCTCATTTGATTTTTTTCTCGTTTCATCAGAGAATGAATGAATAAATGTAGATAATCCATGATTGATATTGTACGTTAAAAAAAGCTAATAAAGCATTCGAAACTTTGTGTGCTACTACACGTGTGCAATAATAACAGTTGTAAATGTTTTGAAGCTATATAGACGTCTATTAAAAAGTTTCAATTTATGTTCGCTCATGACACTTATGAATATTTCAGCTCTGTAAAAACTCCATTTAGGTATTATTACTTTTTTCAACTGTACAAAGTCACTGACTGTATTGCTTCAAGTCAAATAAACTTCATTCCTTTTTTTGTTTTCAATGAAAATTACATACATATATACTAGTTGAGCTGTGTGAACACTGAGCATATATATTACACATAAGAAAGAAAAAGTATGGTTCCTCATCATTCGTTAGTGTATGCTTACCCAGTGTATGAGAACGAAATCAATGAACAAACTTATTATATCAGCTCATTGACGAAAGATATAGGCATACAATAAGTAACATCGCAGTTACTGGAAGACGAATTGAGCAACTGGAAAATGCCAGAATAGACTTGATAATATGTGCATGTACAATGGTCGGAAATTCACACACAGTACCTACCATGTGTATAACCTATTTATATAGTAATATAAAGTCTGCTACTGCGGTAATGATAGAATGCAGTGGCCTCTCGAATCCGTCAATCCTTCTGAAATGCTTTCTGGCTGCAGCTTTATCTTTTTTAAGCTTACCAATTTCTACTGTGTGTGTAGTGTGTACCACCAATCCGTTATACTGTATGAGCGCATAAGCTTATTCGTTTCTTGTTAAGCCTATTCAATCTATTCATCCAAGAGAAAGCCTCTCGAATTTCTTTCTATCAGGAAAAAAGAAAAAGTCTGGATAGATTGGAAACTTGAAAAGTGCTAAAGAATCTGCCACGAATACCTATTCAACAGGACCAGAAGAATACTCTTCTACGGAACAATGACAATCTCATTTTTACTCTACCTACCTTCTTGACTAGCCACTAGCTACATATTACACCACTACCACCTATATCCATTCTACTTTATGCTGCTCACTTTAATACAGGATATCGCATACAATAGGAAATTCAATAAAAATGCGGGGATATAGTACAAAAGGACTCTTTTTTCGATCCTTTCTTTCACACGGCGTTCATTGTGGCGGGAAAAAGGGAAAGTTGATTGAAGGCTGTATGCATCCGCCATACATTTTTGAAAACTGAATGGAATGGATGGTCTGGATAATATCCAGCTTTGACTACCTACAAATGTAGGTACCTATCTCTATATCCTTTATGTATTACTCATGCTTTGTAAGGCTTGTCTTTGTGTGAACTTTTTGTGTAATATGCTTCGTTTATATCAACTTTTTTTTTCACAAATCTACTCTCAAAATTTGAAAGTATCCAATCAGATTTCTGTATATCATTTGGTGCAGCTGTTAAAATAATGTAAATAAATTTTTTTCTGTTTGTTTGTTGCTGAAGGTATTGCTAAAGGTTTTAGAAATTTCTCTGCAAACATACTTGACCAAAGGAGCAAATGAACAGCAGAAACACCTTACATTCACGTGTTGCTTGGAGGATGGCAGAAAATGATATGTACATACAGACTAGAGCGGTATGGGAGAACTAAAATGGTTTTCTTAGAGCGGTTTTTAAACAGCAATATTATCTCAAGACAAGGTATCTATTTACTTTTCAAGTTGCTGAATATCATAACATCACAGGAATAATATTACATGAACTAGGTATAAAAGAGTATTATTACATTACATTTTATACTTTACACACTCTTTGAGAGACAACAACTGCTACAACTTTCACTACAACATAAAACCAAATACAGCTATTGTGCAAAAGCTATGGTGCGCTTCGCAACAGCTATTATTATTTTTATGTGAAGAATTTCCTTTGCTCAATTTTCTCTCCTTTCTTTTCTTCATAGAAATCCCAGCAAAAAATCGATAAAAAGACAAGAGAATAGCGAAAAAGCAGAAATATAAATAATATCGATTCGATTTGATATATTGCTCTTTTTCCTCCTCCTCCCCCTCTTGTAACTTGCATTATTATCAGAAGTATGTGCTGAAAAAGGGAAAAATGACATTTGAGCTATTATTCCAATACATCTGGGACTTCAAAAAAAACGGAAAAAGCAAAAGTAAGATGGATAGATGGATGACTTGTATATTATGTAAAAAACTCATTTCAAATACTGCAGAAAGAGAGAGCGAGAGAGAGTAAAAACTTAACATGCAGTTTTTATAGGATAACAAACACCATATAGCAAATCAGCACGTACACGCAACAAAATAGGTATTGCTTGTATGTACCTACATTGTATGTATGCCTGTTGTTCTGTTTTCAACATCTTACTTTTTCACTATTTTGTCGTTTACATTTTATATACAAAGGAATGGTTCAAGCATCAGCACTAGTTGAAGTGCCTCTTTCTGTGGCCGAAGGCCTACTTGAGAAATAAACTGGTCCAACGATACAGTTTCGCCTACTCACTCATTCAACTGCTTTTCACTTTCAAGAATTGGCTTGTCCCAGGGATACTTCAACTTCAACACTGTACGCATTATTGTATTGCACATTCGACAAAAAACAACCCATCCAAAATATCCATCAAAATAGCAGCAGCAGTGTCGTGTCGTGAGTAACTAAAATTCGGGGCAAATATCTACATCAGCAGCAAATGCTAGAAAAAATATATACAATTTTCTTTATAAAACTGTATTATCGAAGATATGAAGAATATATATTATATTACTGTATTATAGAAGAAGATATACTTTTTCAGCAACAATGGCACAGAAATCTTTACGGGTAAGAAAAAAATCTCTATAAACTTGCTGCGCGTTTAAAAAATGGAGAACAAAAACGTCGTAGCACTTTGGGCAAACGAGGAAGAGAAAGATTGACAGATCTCGTCTATCTTTTCTCATTGTGAGAAATGCGGTTACACAGGAAGAGCGGGCATATGCCTTGTCTTCCAGTTTTTTGTGTACGAGTAACCTACTTTTTTGCTAAAGGCAGTAATATGACAGGAACAGAAAAGAATGCCACGATGGAAAAATGGACGGAAAATCTGCTTATACTATTAACTGAACATATAATATGTAAATTTGACTTAAGAGAATCCATGTAATCAGATTAAATTTATAATAAGAAGTCTCGCATCAAAAATCATATGCCATATTTTAAATCGATGCAAAAAATAAGCTACGCAAAGTATAATATACGGTTTGCAGCGCGTTTGTTTTGGATTTTAGACACTTCTTTTATCACATCTGTAGTACCTAAAACCAAAATCTTGTTCAGAGTCAGAAATTTGTGCGGGACGTTTCTAAAACTAATAATAAACATGATTACCATCATGCATAACAATGAGTTTCGCAAAACTAAGTAAATTCTGCAGCCAGTCCTGTCCTGTACTGGCTCTTATAAGCACACCACTTACTTGTTCTGCTTTTAATACGGCAGTTTTTTTACGCTAAATACATTTCATGAGGTTACTTGCTACATTATCACCTCATGATGCCCACTTAACAAAAAAAATTCTTTCGCACGAAAATAGAGCATCCTCACCTTAAAACGACTTCAAAATCCGTTCATTTATTAAAATAGTGGAGTTTATATTCATGTAAAAATTCTTGTGTAGCAAGCAACAACTCCTTCCGAGCGCTTTACCGCCTCATTTTTTACACACACACACACTCTCTCTCTCCCTCGTATAATACATCTGGTCCCTGAGGCTACCTCATGAGACGACCTCTGAGACTTTTTTCCACAAGAAGGGAATCTCACTTTCATGAATTATGCATGACACGTTTTTTTGTGTTTTGCTCAACACAGCAAGAAAAAAGCAACTACTACTACAACCCAAATATTATAGTCTTTCTTTTCGTTGGGGGAAAAAAAGATGAGAAAAAACAGAAACATGTACAAGGGTATATACGGAAAATGACTAGTGAAGAAAGGAATTACTCGTCTGAAAGAGAGAGAGAGAGAAGTAGTAGTGCGACTAACATTTTTCGCTAAGCCACTGAAGCATCAGTACCGACCCGTACAGATATATCCTTGCCATCATCGTCATCTTGATTCTGAGTCGTTCCTACATTTTATGATAATGTCGCGTAGCTTCCATTTTCCACACGTTTTCCTTGAAATAGGGACACATGTCCAGAATGGAGCACGCTAAATTTTATTTATGCCTACGCCTACTTGCACGCAACCATACATTTATATGCATTGAAAAGCAAAATAACGTCAAAATTTATCCTCTTGAATCAGAGCAGAACAAAATCCTGACGGTATTAGCTGTTCTGCACATCTCGCGTATAGGTATTTATACGATACAAAAGTCTAAGATTCATCATTATAATCATCAGTACCGTTATCACCATCATAAGAAAATTTTTGAAGGGTATTATTTTGTTGCCATTTTGTCCTTGTTTTTTCTCCTTCATAGTCGTCACTCAATTTTGTCAGAAAATTTCTGATACTTTGTCGTAAAAAAATATCAAGTCGGTCGGTCGCCATCATTTTTTCAAGACAAAATTATTATTCCTACTTTCCGCCGGTTTGGATGCTGTAAAACCTTCCAATTTTACAGCAACTTCCCTTGTGAGCCCATCTGCTTTCTCCCTGCCACTTTTACTTCCCTTCACTCATGATAATATTCGTTCCGTTACTCATTTCATACATTTGCCACCAACTGCCAACCAAAAAGGCAAGCTAAGAAAAGAGCTTCTTTTTGATTCTAAATTGTAAAGCTTTTGCATATGCACCCGCCTCACGCAAACTGCCATCAGAGTTTATGTATTCCTCAAGCGCTTCCATTCGCTGTTTGGAAAATGCTTAAATATTATTTGTCATAAATATTTCCTCCTTTCTCTCCATGCGGCGGCTACTACCAACATACAACACAGATCTTTCTCTCTTTGCATGCGACTTTGTATGAATATGCTCTCGTAAAAGTAGTAAATGTCTAAAAAGGAGGAGGAAGGAGAGAAGCAGTAGTAATGTCATTGAAGGAACCACTGTAACAGACAGAATTTTCTCCTGGTAGTAAACTATCCTGAAAATACGTGTGCATAATGTCGTTCTTTCTCCAAGAGGCAGGCAGACAGAGTAGAGTGATGACTTATTGCATGTATTGTAATAAGCATGTTTTTCAGACACACAGGAATCAACGTGCCGTTTGCTACATGTTCCGGTGTCAACTGGGAACTCTCCTTTTTTTGAAAAGCTATGAGAGAAACGAATAAGATTCTAGAACTACATAGTATAGCTATGTATTAAAATATTGTTCTTTTCTCTCTCTCCTCTTTCCAGTTTGATATATCATCAGCCACTCTCACGCAAACTTGCATGCATGTAAATGTCATTGTATTTATGATGATGTAATATTATATACAACTTGACTTACTAAATACTTCATACTATCTCTTGGGGATTGCACCCACCCAAGCAAGGGGAAGTCTTTCAAATCTTATAAAATAGTTTTTACCCACGTCTTCTTTCGCCCAGCTTTACAATTTACAATCTGCTATGAATGTAGGCGTAGATGATATTCCACTGAGTATAAACTGCGTCATCATCCTCCATGTTACCTCGTTGTAGTTGCTTATAATATCATCAGAATATGTTTTTGTATTTTCATGTTCAATTTACTATGCCTAAGCATAGTCCAAGCTACTTGCATTCATTCTTCAATGGAATAGTTTGTAGTCGGTTTTCACTTGCGAATTCCTTTCACATTCCCCTAACTTTATTTGGCACAGTCAGATTTGTTGCTCGTAAAATATCTAAAATATGGAACCAACAACGTGAAAAAATAGAGGGAAGGAGAGAAAAGTGGGAAAGTAAGCCACATATCAAAACAGCTAATGTTGTGAGCAGTAAATAAAAAAAACTGTATAAAAATAATATGTATGTTTACAAAAGTCGACAAAACACGATGGCATAAGAAGAAGTAAACAAATATATCTTATTCCCTGGTTGTGTTTATATGAATGAATGTTAAATTATATTAGAATTTGTATAGAAGACACATTTTTTATTCCCGAAGGAACACATGACATAGCTTTCAAATTCCTTAAAAATCCAGACCAAACAAATATTACGAAAAAAGCATAAATAATCAAAAGTTCCCTTCATCGCGTCCTCTCTCTTTTTATATCTTCCTTTTCTACTTTTGCTATTTCCTTTTTGTTTTGAGGATAAAGGAAGCAACTTACAAGGACTACTAAGCACATTGTCTTTTAGGTACAAACAAGCGGAAAAATGGGATTCCCAGTAGACTAATGTTGATTTGTGTTTCGGATAAAATTTAAAATTTGCTTGGATGCTCTATGAGCAAAGCTTTAGCCAAATATAAAATACATTTTCATTCTGCTAAGATAATCCAAACTACTATAGCTATAAGGGCACAAGAGAATAACACTGACTTTCTTCCTTTTTACTTATAATAGAAACAGTGAACATATTCTTGCACTTCCACATTGGGCACGCCAAAAGATGGGAAGCAGAAATAGAGCTAAATAGACAAGCAGAAAAGAAGCTAATTCTGCAATGTTTTTCGAATACGGATGTGAATAGTAGTTAGTATAGTTCTGCTAGTAGTTATTTTGTTTTCTTCTTATTTTGCTACTGCGGAAGCAGAGAAAACGGAAGAGCAGAAGCAAAATGATAACAGGAAATATTTTTTTTTTACTTTTTGGTTTCGGCCTTTGAGAATAAACGTACTTATTTTATGTATTTCCTCGGTTTTGCCATCTCCCTTATTCACCATTTTGTTATTTATGCCAACTTTGACTTTCTCCTGCTGCTCATTCATGTGCTGTTTTCCTTTTTCCCTCTCTAGTCTCCCGGTTTTCATGCATGCATGTATATGTCATTCTCTATTCATGATTTCCTAATTTAGGCACCAGCTGCATCATGATTTGTGGTCGTAGTTTATTCTTCTTTATGGACTGGTGCACAGTCAGTTTTCTCCTTTTCTTCGTACATTGTAGAATACATATGGTTGTGGATACCTCCTCTTATTGCAAGAGTTTTTTTTTTGCATCGTACATCCGAACATACTGGTCTGGCACATACCCTCTTCCTCCTTGCTCCCTTATTCTGAATTCAAAAAACAGCTCTTTTTCTTGCCAGTAAATTCCCTTATTTTGTGCTTGACTTGGCTTTCCCAACTTCCCTCACTGCTTAGTCTAATGTAACTGAAAATCATATACATACGTTGATAATATACCTTTGTGTATCCTGTATAAAGTTTGCATGATTTCGGCTCTGCAAACGGACGGTTTGCCAAATCACATGTGCCCATTAACTTTCATAATTCACTCGGTCGAACATAACCTACTACCTCTTCCCAGCATAAATGTTTATGAATGTACATGTAAACACTAGGAAGGTTTGCTCTTTTACCCTGTGTACAAGGCATATTATGAAAGAAAACTATACCAACATGGTTAGTGGGTATGCTTCTTGGACAAAGTAGAAAGGTAATCTACATGCGACTTGCAAGGTGCACTTTCCCTTTTATTTTTTTGGTTGTATGGCAAAAGTTGTTCTTTGCTAATAGTGCAATATCGGTCTGACTACGAAATTTTTCCCAAAAAAATATACGCCAACAACTGGTCGTAGTCCGTGCATATTGCTTAAATAAGTAAGTGGAATGGAAAGTAATTGCGTGATGATTGCTCACTTGTTCACTCATGGTTGCTTCACTTTACCCTTGTGGCTTCTTGCCTACAATGCATACAATATCATTCACAGAACATAAAAGAGAACGATGAAAAGTGTTGGCCAGAACTATGCACTATGTAACAGTAAGTAGTAGTAGCGCCAGCCATCAGTGAAAATATTATTACCACCACCGCCACCGACAAGACACATAAATTATTTTCCCATTTGCTTCAACACTACTCATGTATAATAGCGGGTCGTGTTTCCGCAATTTTGGTGAATTATCCTGACAGAAAATAAAAGGATCGAAAGAACAAAAGTTAAGTACAGAAAGAGGAAGGAGAAGAGAGAAAAATAAAACGCCCTTGATACAAACTGCTTGGATTGATAAAAAAAGAGTGGCAATATATAATATTTAATAATAATCATAAAATGGAGTTGGGAAAGTAAAAATCGTTGTACAGGACATGGCATGTTTCATGAATTGTAATTTCCTATCCATCCGCTGGCACCAAAAGACTCCAGTCATTGCCGCTCTCTTGGTCTAGGCCAATGTATTATTAAGAAATAAATAAATAGGTGAGTAGTTAAATGCTTGGAATTGCAAAAATGGCATACTTCAAAGTAGGATTTACAATGAAAAGGAGGATACAAAAGTTTTCTCTGTCGATTTTTGCAAACCGTTTTTTGAGAAAACTGCAACACTAATGATCCGATGATGATTACTACACCACACAAAAAAGGAAATAGTAGAAAAAGATTGTTATTATTATTAATAATATTGCTCTGTAGGATAAACTACAAAGGAAACAATAATACAATGAAACTATGCAAGTTAACTAGGTTATCCACATGAATGATTCCCATGTGCCATGAAACTTGTCACAGTACCACTAGCTAGAAGGGCAATAGCATTAAAAGGTCAAACTCTATAACTCTAAAATCAATCGAACATCTTACACCCTTCCATGTTATTGCTATGATTGTTACTAAATTTCACAATTTAGCACACATCAAGCCATTGCCTTTAAAAGCTTCCTGAAACTATTGTAGGCTGATGGCTGATATCGTTTGTGTACGTACGTGCCGTAAAAATTTCAAATAAAAAATGAAATACGCACTCAATTTTCTTTGCACTAAGAAAGTAAAAAATAATGGTTTTTCATGATGGTGTTCCTACTGCCTCATCTTTTTTTACTTCATATAAGCAAACCAGCATGATTTACAGCAAGAATTTCAAAATGAAATGGAGATGCACTTTGTTCAGAGGCTGGATGAATAAAAGAAAGAAAAGAGTATCGTGTTGGAACAGTGTAGTTATATTAGTTGTGGGACGAAAAGACCTGCCCATATACACACCATTCTAACCTAAAACCGACTTCCTGCTTTTTTCCCTCTTGTTCAGCTTAGCAGAAAGCAAGGAGTTAACTTTTTAAGTTGTCTACTCATCCTTTTTATACTCGTGCTAATGTAAAATGTACAAAATCCCAACCATTACACTGCTTTTGTTCCTTTATTGTCACTTACGAACATATTTTATGGCCATCGTTTCGCTGAAATTTGCAGTAAAAGAGAAATAATGGCCATTTTTGAACATCGATCAGTAAGCCATTTTAGCAAAATAAATGTCACAATACAATAACTACCTACATACATAATTTTTGTGGCAACTACACATTTGTAGGTAGGTATATATATGTTGGTCTGTTTCAGTACACAATATAATAATCTTTTCTGGTGTACTACTGATAAATTTATACACAAATGAAGGCGTCCATTTTACTCTGATGATGGCGACGGCGGTGGTTGTGTGACTGTGCGTTCACTTCACACTATGAGGTCAAAGGAAAACAATGTTTCATTCTTTCCTGTGTAGTGTGTCGTGGCGTGGCTGACTCAACTCTTGTTACTGCCACTACTTTTAGATTTTTTATCTGGAACTACATAGTTTCAATGCGAAATAAAAGCAAAAAATGAGCATTGCATTGAAAGTGGGTATTATATACAAAATGAATGCAATATGCATGTAACAAACGAAAGCATCCTCCTCTTTACATACATATTATTATTACATGTCTAGTTATGCATGTATGTACCTATGTTGTTTGTACGTAATGCTGCAAAATCGATCTGTAATCCATTAATACCCCAATTTCATTTTCGTATCTGGACAGAAAATTTAGTGGAACAGTCGAACACTTGATCAGACAAGAAGCGTACTAGGTACGCACGTATGAAATATTTATGCTGAATGCTATCCAGTTGTTTTGGTGCAGCAAAGCTTATATTCAGATGGCTCTTTTCACTACTCTACGACATTAGCAACAAACATGGGTAGTAAGCAGCAGTAGCAACGGAAACTGGCACTGTTTTCACTGGAAGTAGTTTTGAAGGCGATAAATCATTAAAATACTTGTCAGTTTTGTTATCTGCAAAAAGGTAAGGTATAAAATACGTGCTATCTCGGGTATTTTTGCTTTGCTTCTTTGTACATGTATACAGTAGTTATTTTGCGGCAAGAAACACAAGGCGAAAGAGAAAGAGGGAAAGAGAGATAGACTGAGAGAACGCGTATAAAATTGCATTGAATGAAAAAGGAAAGTTGCTTGTTATTTTTACGTACGTGTGTTTATCTAGTAAATGTGTAGTATCGACACAATCCCTTTTTCTCTCTCGTTATTGGTTAACTTTCCAGGAGACAACAAAATTTGAAACAGTAGTGGGCTATATGCGAGCAAGCTGGCAGAATTGGTCTTCGTGTGTGTTCCACTCTCAACAATCCCATTTGTACACAAGTATGCTCGAAACAACTTCATTTTCTTCATGAAGAGAGAATAAGAGGATAGACTAGGGTGCACGAGACCGATTATCAACGTCACCGACCTTTCATCGTCCCATTTTTTTGTCGTTTCATTTTCTCTCACACTCAAAAAACTGTAAGGACTTTTATGAAATTACGAAACAAGATGATAACGATGATGATGACTTCATCCTTTTGATAAAAATGTATTACAACTGGTGTTTGTACATGCTATATGCATATTTATCTGCTAGGCTGCCCTACTTATTCCTTTCATCATTTTATTTTCTACTTAATAGCACATGTGCATTCATCTGCCGTTGGAGTTTCCAATGTTTTTTACCAACGCATAGTTGGAAATGGGAATATCCCCGGAAGCAGTAAAAATTTAGAAAAAATCCAGTAAAGTTGTGTAGACTGTATGGATTTTTCAGCAGTCACTCCAAAATACATTTTTTTCTTAAACATGTTATCCAAGAAAAAGAGGGACGGAGATGGAACATGTTTACTTTACCAACAAATAGGAAAAAGAAGACCAAAGGAAATAAAGTTTAGATACTTTACTTTTTACTTAAGTACACTATATGAAGTAATTATGGATCCTTTACCTCCTGTTTTAAAAAAGTTGTAAAATCTGTAGCACAGAAACGCCAAAATGACATGTTTTTTACTGTATTTTGTTACCAACTTTACCATATCATATGTACTTGAAACTAACAAACAACTACGCTAAGTGGTCATATTCTACGGGAAATTGGGTGTGTCAGGGCTTAGTATACACTATATGAAGTAATTATGGATCCTTTACCTCCTTTTTTAAAAACGTTGACAAATCTGTAGTACAGAAACGCCAAAATGACATGTTTTTTACTGTATTTTGTTCCTAGTAAAAATATGAAGCATATGCAATCATGAAAAATCCATTGTTAAACAATGCATACTTAAACTTTTTGCTGATTGTTGAAAATTTCTAAATTTTGTGCGAAATAATTACCGATACGTTACAGTTAAAATAGGGTGCTCATCATATTATTATTTAAGTGGATGCTGGAACATTATTATTTCGTGTTAGTAATTTGCAGTGAGTGGTTTGTAAAAAGTTTTTAGGTTCGTGAGAATAATTAACGCCTGCAAAATGAAGACCAAGGAAATCCCACTTCCGGTTCGCGATTTGGTGATTTCCATGTGGAAAAATCGATTCAACGAGCCATTGAGCTTAAAAAAAATAGGGGACCGATGCAAGTTAAGCAAATCGACCGTGCAGGGAATCATTAGACGGTTTAAAAAAAATGGAACCGTCGCCAACAAGCCAGGACGTGGCCGGAAGCCGACCTTCACCCCGAGAGAACGCCGTAGTTTGGTGAAAAATGTCAGCGAGAATCCGTTCAGAAGTGGACCCAAACTGGCAGAGGATATGCGACAGGCCACTGGGAAGAAAGTTTCTTCAAAAACAATATCAAATTATTTGAAGCGGGAGGGGATCCGGGCCCGAGTACCTCGAAAGAAGCCATGGATCTCTAGGAAGAATATGGCCAAACGGCTAGCATTCGCTAGGAAGTATTTGCAAATGCCTATGCAGTTCTGGAAACGCGTTCTCTGGAGTGACGAAACAAAGATTAACTTCTTTGGATCCGATGGACATCAAAAAGTGTGGAGGCGGCGTGGCGAAGCCATGAAATTGTCGAAGATCCGTCCAACTGTAAAACATGGAGGAGGTTCACTTATGGTGTGGGGATGCATGGCGGCTTCTGGAGTGGGAAATTTGCACTTTATAGAAGGGATCATGAACGCGGAAGTCTATGTTAGTATCCTTAGCCAAAATGTGAGGTCATCGGCCCGTAAGCCTGCAGGAATCCAGAGCAACCGGAAGGGACGCCATGAAGGACATCGTTACCCAGGAATGGGATACCATTGGTCCAAATGTGACCCTAAACCTCGTGGAGTCCATGTCTCGGCGTCTGGAAGCCGTTATTGAAGCTAGTGGGGGACCAACAAGATATTAGTTGCCCAGATGCAGCCAACGAATTGTTTTTTTGTGAAAATAATTAATTATATTTTTGCAACTGTAGTACCGTATCTGTAATTTTTTCTTGTACAAATCGGCGGTTTGTAAATAAAAATAATTATAATTAGCGTACCTGTCTACTAAGCGCCTATGGTTTTTCTGAGTTACGGACTATATTTAATGGGCTATAATATGCCACTAAATACACTCTGTTACTTATTTTTAAGAACGCTCATTCATCTGGAGATTTTGCCCTCTCAAAACAAGATATTAGTTACCCAGATACAGCCAACGAATTGTTTTTTTGTGGAAATAATTAATTATATTTTTGCAACTGCAGTACCGTATCTGTAATTTTTTCTTGTACAAATCGGCGGTTTGTAAATAAAAATAATTATAATTAGCGTACCTGTGTACTAAGCGCCTTTGGTTTTTCTGAGTTACGTACTATATTTAATGGGCTATAATATGCCACTAAATATCTTGCAATTTAGTGATAGCGTTTAGCAGTTATTTGCGATCAAAGTTTAGTAGTACTAAAGTATTCATAATTACTTCATATAGTGTATGTATATCTTGATAATATTATTATTATCATGCATTTTCTCATTCAAATTCAGATATTCCCAAATTACATTAAATGAGGGAGAAAAGTAATTAAAAAAGCAATTAAAGTAAATTGGCTCAAAAAATTGTTTTAGTTTCAGGGTAAAGGTTCTTGGAAGTGAATTTGCAAGCTCCCGTTTGTAAATATTTTTTTAAATCATTATAATTATTTAAGCTATCTCTCAACTTACATTCCACGTTGAAACGGGCCATAGCTCGAAGAAAGGATGAGGATAGAGCCATGGATGTGGGTGCTAGAGAAGCAGAGTCTTGCAGCATATTATTATTGTTGTTGTTGCTGCTGCTGCCTGCTCCACTGCTTCTAACAGCTCCAACACCAATATTGCTACCCGCTTCAATGGCAGCATGTCCAATCATTTGGTGGTTCAATTGTTCGTGATCAACAATACACAGGACACTTTTGTTATGGTCAGTCCTCGAAATGTTCCCTATGAGGAGGGTACTCCTTGTGATATATATTTTGTCATCTTCCAAATAATCTGAACGAATGTGACTACTATTGGTCATATTTGTGCTTCCCAGAAACCAGTACACTCTGGGTGGAGGATTACCACCCTCAACTACACACTGAATGCTTACATTGTCTTTCTCGCGGTATGTAACTCTTGTTGACGCTGGGGTGGTTGCAACCACGGGTGCGGACGGTGAGATGCGTCGACCATCGAACTCCAAATGTACTGCTCGAGGTGCCGCTGTAAGGAAAAGAGAACAAAAAACAAGTTATTATTTTATGGAGAAAAAAAAATTGTTTTGATCTGCCGATATTGTTATGATATACCTACTATAAAAACATTTGCAACGAAATAATAATATGCCGTTGCAATGGAATAAATTGGGAAGATACATTTATAAAGATATACTTTGGTACTGTGAGATCAGATATGCGAGTAATATGATAAGGTAGAGAGATAAGAGAGAGACGCTCTATCATCTGTTGGTAATAGGAAATAAATTGAAATGAAACAAATGAAGGATGTAAATTGTGTTTCCATTTATTTGAAAAGGTTCACGTTTCCACTGCATGGAATCATTGTTGCGTGCATAAAAAAGCGGCAACGCAATAAGAAAAAAAGTAGATGTGAATGCGCACACAAAACTTGCCCCTTTTTTCCAAAAAAAAACCAATATAAAAGTCATAAATAGGGAAATTCTCTCTTTTTTGGGGAAAAATTGTAAATTCCGTTGAGATTCACTCTTCCCTCCTCGTGTTTTTTTCTCCCCAAAACACACAACATCAAACAAACAGTTTAATCGTTTTTCTCCTTTTATGCATGCATAAATACTTGCTGTGTAGCACGACGGTAGGACGGTATAGCGTGCGTCTACAACAGAAAGGAAACTTTCCCTTTGGTTGTTTGTACTCCTTTCACGTTACATTAAATAAAAATGGAGGAAAGAAAATAGTGCATGGTTGCCAATCTTCTTACTGAGAATGTACAGAAAGCAAAAAGTAAATATACGCCAAAGCACATAGACAAAGATATTTGTATACATATAGACTTTCTCACAAACTCCAGGAAGTCTACTGCCTTTTGCTTGGGGATAATTTCAAAATGGAAATGCAAATAGTAGTAAAGCACAAACGAGAGAGACACATCACCTTTTCAGTTAAATTTTAATGTTATGCATTGGAAAATCATGTACTACATACATACATATCCATTTTATATCCAAACTCTGTAGTTTTTCATGCAAGCAGTAGTAGTGGTAGTAGTAGCATCATCATTTCTCTGTAATGGCTAATGTTGAATTTGAAGGAATTCGGAAACGGCTTACGTTGCACTATGCACACACATAAATGCTATCAAAGGAGATTTGACGTGTGATGATGCAATGTAATCACGGCATCATCATCGCCAAGATCATCATTTCAAATATTATTCTTCCTAAAACCTGAATGCATATCCTCCAAATCCTTTTTCCCAACATTGTATCAGTAAATTCGTATTCTATCGATGAACAGTAGGATGCTGCTGCTGATCCATTGCATATCTTTAAAGATATCAAGTCATATCTGACAATTTGGCAGGTTCATTCCTGTCAGCTTGCTTGAGAGAAAGGAGTAAAACTCGTACAACAGCAGCAGTACTGTATCTCTTCAAGAGCTTTTTTGATTGTATGTATATTACATTGAACAGGAAAAATATTAAGGCAGAGGATTTTAAACAAGCCTTTACTTCTCTCTGACTCGTTTTTTTTCTTTCCATCTCTACTAAATTTCCCATCCACTTCACTCTTCAAATATTGTTAGAAAGACTTGCCTTTTCCTGACTGCTACACGTTTTCACCAAACTTAACTACATTGATATGCGCTTTATAGACAGCGAGACAGACAGCAAGCATCAAAAGTCTTATCTAGTCATCTACACTTGCAATTCATCTATTGAATCTCATAAAAACGGATAACATCTTATACATCTTTTTAACACACGCCCTCACAGTTTTAGATTCTATCTTGTGAGATGGTAAAAGTGAATCGCTCTGTCGTTTCTATTTTCCTATTTTCTTCATTTCGCCGTTTGTTGCCTAACAAGGCGCTCATAATAATGTAATGGCTATAAACTAAGCATGAATACATTCACAAGCGAATATAAGGAAAACAGTTTTATTCTGTTATATCCTCAACCAAGTATACTGTATAAGCCTAACGTGTATGGATGGATGTAGGTTTGAAATTCAAATAGTAAAAATAGTATGCGATCTTTGATTCCGAACATTTTTGTATTCATTTTTGAGAGAGTGCTACATCAATGTTTCATTTTTTTGTAATATTTGTTTCTATTCCACGCGCTAAGATGTTGTAGAAGTGGAAAAGACGAAAGTAAGAGAAGCCACTGAAGAAAGTATCAACTACATGTATTTATCTCCTTGTTGTTTTGCCTCTGGGGTCCGAGCTAAGAATAAAAAACGACAAAGTCTACACAAACATATATAACACAGCAGGATACGGAAGTTGTCTTAAACTGTCCTAAAGCAAGTTTACTTGTTTTTTCTCTGTTCAGCTTGCCTGAAAATTTACTTTTCCTCTCCTTTTCCCCTTCCTCCACAGCATTTTCACTTTTCTGTCCAAGTTGTATATTACCTTTGTACGGTTTCCCAAGACATGGCATCATCAGGGTGAAAAATAAGATCGTGACTATGAGCACTGCGGCTGGTTGGCCATGTATAAGTAAGTACGTGAAAATATGTAAGATATAGAAAAAAGTACAGGGAAATGGAAAGTATAGAAAATGCAGCAAAGCAACAGAAACGTAGCATCAGTGAAGGAAGACGGCCTTAACCCTGGTTCCTGTTCGTTTGAGACGCTTGGTCTAGTGGCAGGGCAGGAGGAATGAACGTCAATTGGAGTGAAGCAAAGAAGATACATAAAATGGTAATGTATGTATGTATCTATCTACCCATTCAGCTAAATACATCTTTACACATATACATGCATAAAGTTATGCCATTCACATTCTCATACTACGACACACAGCTTACAAATCTACTCTAGGTAATATATCTATGAGAGAAAACGAAGACGATAACAGTTAAGGGAAGAATTGCACGGTGCATAATGTTCTATCTATACAGACAGACATTTCTACATACTAACCGTTTGTTTTAGAGATTCAGAAAATGGGAAAAGTGGAAGGCAATTTCATTTTATATTGCGTACATGCATACATAAAACCAACATCAAGTAAACGACTACGACACGAATTCATATTACAGCATTTATACTGTTTTGTTGACTTTCTTGGCTTATCCCACACACCGCACTACTACTACCAAACAACCCTGAACTGGGACTACCGCTCTCTGCTCTGCTGCTACGACATCAGAGAGAATGACTAGTTTATACAAAAAACTAAAGGGAAAGCGAACAGCCAAACATTGTTGTAAGTAGACTTATCATTCTGTACGTATCCTTATTTATGTATCAGCAAAACTAAACTAAAGTGTTTTCCATACGACGATCATGGCACTTTTTTAAGTAGTCTAACGAACGGAAAAGACACAGGAACAGAGTAGATATTATATAGTTCTCTGTATAGTTTACGCACTTTTTTTCCACACACACACACGCTCCCCTTTTAAAATATATAATCCCAGAGTAAAACTCTGTTATCTTGCCTCCATTTTTTCTCTTTTTTTTAACTTCCCACTTCCTATTTTACTCGTTCGATTATTTTGCCTGGAGACTTTGAAGCGAAAGTAGGTATAATAAATAGAAGAAGAGGAAGAAGATCTTACACAAAAAGGAACATAAATACCCAAGGAAAAGAATTCAAAGAAAGAATTGGCAGTACAAACTAACTCAATATATTACTTGTCACATTGACGGCTGGTTTCTTTTTTCCTGGCTTTGTTTGCTGATGCCTCTCATTCAATAAAAATGCTATTTATTTTTTTATTTCACTGTAAATAGTTTCGTATATAGTTTGGCACGCATTTCAAAACAAGGAGTGAAGCATGTTGGGAAATCGTAAATAAACATGAGGATAAACATTTTGGAATATAAAATTCCTCGTAAAAACTACAAAGTGAGGGACAGGCAAGACTAGACAAGTTAAGTTTGACGTTACAAAAGATACCCGGAAACGAGGAAATAAGTAAAAGCTTACCTAATACAATAACCCAAATGGGTTTCGAGATGTGTTCCTTGCCATCAAACTTGGTCTCGTGACACGCTGAAATAAATTATTACATTTAATTGTCATTACCGCTTTCAACAACGTAGTGTCAATTTGAATATAATATTTAACAGCTTTACCCCACACGCCGTTGTCTTCCGGCAGAACGTTATTAATGGTAAGTCTCCCTTCAAGAGAGCGGTCCCTTGCTGTTGGACCTTGAATAGAGTATCGTCCATTATCCGTACGAATTGGATTGCCATTGAGTAGCCACAAAATCCTTCCGTACGTATTATTCAGATCACATTTGAGCTTAAGCTCGTGTCCAGGCTTCACCTTTATTTTGTGAATCAGCACTGGTGCGGACGCCACAGTTTCAACTTCTGGTGCGTCCCGTTGAAAAAGCGGTATTAGCCTTTCATTCACTTCGGCTGCTTCGTCATTCATCAATACATCGTCTTCATCCTCCTCCTCATCAGTCATTGATTGTTTCTTATTTTTACCCAAGGACTTAACATTACTACTAGAGCTACTACTACCGTCGCTGCTAATACCACTCGCTCCCACACTATTAATAATACTACTACTGCTGCTGCTTATGTCACTGTTTATACTTGCAGCAGCAAGTCTCGATTTATCCTCATTTATTAATGAAGGAGGACTGCGAAGAGCACTTTCTTCGTCCATATCGTCGTCATCCTCTACATCACTATTACCACCGCCGGCAACACGACGGCTATTACTATTACTACTACTGCTAGAATGATGAAGCGTGAGTTTTTGTCGTCCTGACTGATGCTCTTGTGGCTTTTCATCTGGCTGCTGCTCAAGTAACACAGATGAAGACGGAGAACCCATTATCAACTGGGATGATTCTAAGAGTAAATCTGAGTCATCAGCAGCATCGTCGCCATCTTCAAGGGCCTGCTTGGATTGCTGCTGCTGATGTTGTTGTTGCTGAAGCATTAACGATTTTTGTTGCTGTTTTTGCTGCTGCTGCTGCTGCTGATGCTGGAAATCTTCAGGACTGCCATTGTTGACATTAGAAGTGGATACTGCTATCAGGGATGATGCTGAGGAGGACGAGGAGAGACCACCCATGGTGGACTCCTCTGCGGATAAAATCGCTGTGGCAGCATGTCCATGATGATGTCTCAGGGAGTGTGAGCACAGCACGATGTGACCTGACAAAAACACAATGGAAAAAGTCGTTATTGGTATAGAACAAACACGTACATATATATACTTACATAATATGTAGATATATACAAACTTTTACAATCATTTTCTCCCTCGCAAAGTCGGTTTGGATACTATTGCAATAACTATATAGCATTACGGGAAGGTTGTCTGATTTCTAGAAGGGACCGTGGCGTGGTTGTTTAATGCAATCAACTGACTCACCATCTACATTGTACAGGCAACTAGCACTGATTTTTAATTATGGGAAGGTTGTCTGATTTCTAGAAGGGACCGTGGCGTGGTTGTTTAATGCAATCAACTGACTCACCATCTACATTGTACAGGCAACTAGCACTGATTTTTTGAAGACAATCCTGTTTTCTCTACATAGAATTGCAATTTGACAACATACTATTTCCCCCTTCTCCCTCCTTCATCTCTACTTAAACATAATGTGGTAAAAGAAGGAGAAAACTGCTTTTTGTTGTTTATCATATCAAACTGTGCTGCACCCACTCAAAAGCATCTTTGTTTTTACTCAAGTTTCGCATAATATTGAGAAAAACGCATGATGAGAACGATGATGATCTCTGGGAGAAGTAAGGAAGAGACACACACCATTATGTGTCTTTACTCAGCTTTTTCTCTTTCTGTCCAGTAGTAGTGCCATGTTTCCCACATTTCCTCGTTTCAGTTGTCAAAAACTGTACAAGATAAGTGGATGTAGATGGGCTGACAGCGGAACTAAGTTGATGTGACATTGTGGCCAAGTCAATAAAGTCAAGTGGATGGTGAGGAACGCAAATTTTTTGTCTGGCTCTCAGCTCAAAGTTCTACTACATCCATAAATGTTTATAATCATCACGGAATGCGTACATACATATAAATGAAGAATGCACAAAAACAGTCCACAAGATATTACAACAGACAAGGTTCAGTTAAAGGGTGTCTGAATGTGAAGAACAGTTTGAAGTTATATAAACCAATGGTTCGTTTGCTGGTGTTAATGCACCATATCATCATCATCGTCATCATCAATTTATTCAGTCATCCATCCATCCCTGGACATCATGGGGTAAGTGAAGCAGTAAAGAAGATGCGAATAAAAAGGGGGAAATGAACGTAACACGAGAATATGAAAAGGAGAAGAAGGGTGAATGAATGATGATGACGATGGTGATGTTGATGAGTAGGAGGATACATTTTATGTGAGCAACTATGCGTACATATCTTATTGCTCTTATGTTTTTCTCTGTGTACTTTACTTTACCTCTGCTCATCTTTTTTTTCTACTTGGTTGGTGAAAGCCTTTCGGTATTCCTTTCCCCAACAGCAAAATGTTTTTTTTTAGAGATGTTGTCGTTTTTCTATAGTTTATTCCTGTGTAAAAACCTCTGTAACATTATAGCTGACTGAAGCTGCTACTGGACAAGTGAATGTAAATATTACACATATTTTCCTTCTGGTACGTTACCCTCTGAACTGTATGCATGATGGTACGCATAACACGGAATATTAGGCAGGCATGTCATGTTCCATCTATATATTCCTTCTAACCTCTACGTACACATGACGTGTCTGTTTGCTTTGTTTGATGTTTTTTTGTACGTATGTACGACATGGCCATGATGATGATGATAATGTTGTTACTAAACTGCTGTTGTGAATGTGTGTGGTGGTGGTGGATATTCATGTACCTATTGAAAATACAGAGATGAGAAATGTTGTTTTTTGCTTTAATGCTAACTTCAAGTAGTCAATAGTCCCATGTTTTCCTAGAACAAACTCAAGTTGTCTGC
>JAHZMZ010000059.1:0-10277 GCA_027743805.1 Lepidocyrtoides sp. E14
ATCGGATAATTTACATCGTTATCAAAGTTGCTGTACTTAACTGCATTGAATAGTATTACATACTTGCATAGATGCTGTTGTGTATGAGAAACAAGTCCATTAAAGTCACGCTACGCTATGCACGTATGCACTATGCATTACAGTATACAATAAATTGTCTTGTTTTGAAAACGATAAATAATGCATTGCTTTTTCTTATGCATGCATAAAATGCTCAAAAGAATAGGATACATATCCAGAGTCTAGCCAGCAAGAAGCCATTTATTGTTATTATTATGGAAATATTATTGTTAGCTGACCACCTTCACTGCTACTCCTGTAGAGGATGGGTGGGTGGGAGCATGTTTTATTGTGTAAGACGTGTGAAAAGCTCTCCATGACACAGTAATAATAACATAAAAAATTGTGGTTGTGAGTCGAAAGGCTAGTTTTTCCATGATGATGGGCTCAATATTGCTGAAAAAACGAGAAGAGGCTACAAGAAGGACACAGTCGAACGAAGAATCCAAGCTGTTTTTTCTTCTCTCCACTTTTGTTCACGTTCACTCTATTCATTCAAGTGGACGTAATACCCGTCTCTGGATTCGATTGTAACAAATAGGATTACTCTTTACACAACAACACAAAGAAATCTCACAAGCATCTTAGTATAGAAAGAAAAAAAGAAGTTTGTTATAAAGTATGTGCTTAAGCAGAATGGTTTTTTTCCCTTTCGTTTATTTTGAATATTACCGAGGAAAACTCCTTTCACGCTGGAAACACAATATATATCATACAGGCAAAAATCAGAATCGTTAAGGTGATTTCGGGATTTTTTTTAGATATATTTATTTTTCTGTTCAACAGCCGAAACATTTTCTCGCTCTTACATTTGCCACGCGTTTCCATTTTGTCTTCTTGTGAAAAGAAGATGAGTAGGCTATAACCTAGGTGCGATGTGTATGCTAGGTAACTAATAATGGCACATAACAACAAAAATATTGTTAACAATTGCATCAAGAATAAATCGTGTAACGTTGGTAACTAACGTCCAGCTGGTTTTTCAATCTACTGACCAATTTTGAAGCACCAGAAGCAAATATGGTCAGCAACCGGAATAATATGAGTAAAAGCTTTGAAAACATTTTTGGATGAATGAAATCGTATTACGATTATTGTAATAAGTTAAGATTTTGGTTTTTTATTATGACACGAGCCAGGTGAAAACAAGTACGTAGACTAGTAAAATTTTTACTGGAAAAATTCCTGAGCGTGCCTTGTTGCTTTTGCACTTGGTAAAGCGCATATATTGTTTTGCTCTGCACGCTAGCCAAGAATTTGAAAATCGTTGAAATCAATGGTGCAGACTTGCCGAGAGTGCTGAGTGCTGACATACCCAAACAATAAACAATGCGGTTAGTAGTAAACTTGACAAGTCATATTGCAATAATCGTGTAGAAAAATGTGTAAGCTGTTTGTAGACTCACAGTGAGATTATCAAATGGCACATAGCAAACAATATGAAACATGCCCATCCACATTTACGACCTATCGCTATGAATACCAACACATAAAAATGATAGTAATAACAGATCGTTTACTATAAGTTGAGAGATCGAAGAACGCCAGGTGTTTTCTTCACTTTTTGACTTGCGAGATCCTAAGAAAAACCTCTTTTGTAAATAGACGAGACGTGTAGAGATTGGTAAAAAAGCAAAATAGTAATGCTATGAAAATGTGAAAAACGTTGTGGGTAACATGTGGGCATCACACACCAGTGATCGTGAACAGAATCTAGTGCGTACAAAAAGTTTGAAAAGCAGAAAAGTAAGAGAAGAAAATGGCACAGAAAAACAAGTTTTTTTTTGGTATTTGGGTAAGGTATCAATAAAAAGAATCGTGAAATGCGAAGGCAAAACTGCTGAAATATATTTGATCGTTTGCAAAATAATCTGTAGTTAATGACGCTTATGGATTTGCAATAGTAATAATTATGCTATTAATTATTAGCTTATCCTTTAGAAAATAAATGGTTTCCTTGTTTATTCTAAAGCCATATGCAAAAAATGCAAAAAACGAAGCCCTATTTTATGTAACGAACGCTTGCCATGCCCATAGTGTCACTACAGAGAAAGAAAGCACCGTGCACCACTTGAAATGTATGTACTACTTTTGCTCAAGTGAACAGGTTACATAATAACACACTTCATTATGGCTGTTGGTTCTTGTCAACTCATTACTCGCTTTAATAGATTAGGGGCACCACTCTAGCTCCTCTAGAGTTATATGTCCTTGCTTACCGTATAATGTTATTTTTATCTCCAGGTAGTTTGGTTTGATGGTGGTCCTCGTCGTAAAAATACGTAGAGGATGAATCCAAACATTTTTTTTTTGTTTCTGTTTTTGAGGACACATCGCTACGTGATATTTGACAGTTTCCTGGAATTATTACCAGAAAATGTTAGTTGTGACATGATAATAGGATTATCCATAAAAATATTTGTGGCATGGTGCTGAGAGTGAAGAACAGTTTTAATGAGGCTTTACATTTTTCATCGTTTAAAAGCTAACTCTTGTCTAGAATAATATTCTTGAGAGCATAATGCAGTAAAACCCGAGTAGTCAAATATTACTAGTCTAGTTGTTTGTAATTTACGAAGTGAAGCACCAATCTTCATTAGAAAGCCTTTTAGACGTTTTATTATGCAGCAGTCACACTTTTTTTGCACTTGTCATAAAAAAAGCAAGTGAAACACTTTAATTAAAACACAAAGAGCATACTTCACTTGTCTCTAATTAAACTTGTAATTTCTTTCAAAACTGGTCATTTGTGTGCCATCCTCTCTCTCCTGCTGTCCTACTTTTTTTCCCCTTTTATATACGCCTTCTTATTATTTTCGCTTCTCTTAGAAAACACACGTAAGTATTCTCCTCACGTTTTACATATTTCGTAAGTAGCGTTTGCGTTTCCCTGTCTCTGTCATCACCATCTCTTAAGAACAGGAAATCACGTAATGTAACATGAAACTACTTCTAAACATGGAAAAAAATGGCATGATATTCTCTAACCGCTCAACAAAACCCGATTCCTCTCTGTTTCTCCCTTAACATCTCTTCCTCAAAGAAGAAAGTTTTTTTCTCTTTTTACTTTCCTTTTCTACTTCCTCTCGCAATGCGTCTTTTTTTCCTTTTTGCAAAAAAAATGAAACAGTTTTAAAAAGAAGATATCATCATCATAATCGTCCATCCATATTTTTTTGTCCTACTTTTCTTCCCGTTTTTATACCCTTCTTGGGAATTCATCATGTTCACTCAGTCAGTTTAGCTTTTTTAAACATTTCTTTCAGCTCTCTTCATTGCCATTCAACATCTACCACCAGTATTTTTTTTCCTAAGTACACTCTTATTATTGCAATCTTTTTATTGCTAAAATATTATTCTCGTTTTTGTCCATGTTTTCCCTTCCGTAACATATATATGCATATTAAGAAATGAAGAAGAGAGAAGTTGAAAAATCGTAAAATAAATAGGCCAAATTAGCCCTTCTTTTATCATCATCATCATCCGAATTTGTCGTATCTTACATGTGTAAGAACTATAGTAAGTGATGAGAGGATAGTGTGTTGTAGGCCATTTAGTTTAAGAACGTAATCTGAATATATTATTTGCATAAAACAGTTTTTTCTACTTGTTGGCACCAGCATGAAAATAAAACTTAAAAAAATAAAAATGCTTAAACTGAAATATAAAAGTCAACTCAGAAGGGACACTTGAACAGGATAACAATAGTGTGGTTCTTTTTGCTTCCCTACAAGACGAACGGACAAACAAATGAATAATCATGATAATTCATAATAATTGTAACATGTTAAACTCCTCCAAGTCTTACATCAAGGGAACTGATTTTTTTCTTTTTGTTTAAAAATGCATGGGACCTTCTGGGCAAAGTCATTTCATTAATGCCAAACTTGTCTGAGAAGAAAGGATGGACACATGGAAACATGGCTAAGAAGATACAAAAGAAACTCTTGAAAGTAGTCCATGGGCACAGGCACTGCATAATATAAAAAAGAAAGAAATTGAGTGACTGAATGAATATAAAAGGAACGTTGACTACATTGGCTTAGAGAACTTTCACTACTTTATTTTGCTCTGCTCTGCGGTGTGAAAACTCTGTTGTGTGATGCAATGCAGGTGAAGGTGGTAGTGGTGGATAGTGACTATTCCGATGATACTTATATGATGCCATGTGACGACGACGTGATGGTCTCGATTGTTAGATATGTACCAGTAGTAGCAGCATTGCCATGACCACTTTAGTTACTCCATGACATGAAGACAGTCCCATCACTCTTTACGAGGATTCAATTTAATTTAATCTTGTTTCGCAAATTTAGCAAAATACAATACTGCAGATGAAAGGGAGATAAACTTTGCGCCTTTGCGGACACAGTTGAGGTGTATGCTGCGTACTGATACTCCCGGAACAAAATGGAGGGTAATAAGCCACAGCAAGTCCATATAAGGAATAAGGAAGCCACGCTTGATTATTATTTTTAGGACAGTGATATTATTATGCATGCATACATACACTGTAAGACAGTAGAAAAGAAAAGAAATACTAGTAGCTTATCAATGTGTACATATCGTTAGGAGAAATATTTTTAGGATAATCTCTTGCCAAGGATACACCAAACACGTCAGCAAAATAGTGAAGATGAAATTTTGTTGCTACATTTTTTCTGCTTATTTGATGATGGTATGTATCATTTCATATTACATTTTTTTTGGGTGAGGCTGTAGTTATCATAGAATGAGGTTACTCAAATTGAACATTGTGTTTCTCTTCTTTCCAAAGAAACAAGCCAAATGTGAAAACGTTTTGTGAGTTGCAACTTTTTGAAGTTTTCTAAATGAAGCCAGAAAAACAACTTTAATAGGTATTACACACAAATGAATTATTTATTGAAATATGTAGTAAAAAAAGTTTCATTTTAGTTAAAGTGCTTCTCTGCTTTGTTCCATAAAGTTGCAGTTTCCTTTTAAAATCTCTAGAAATATTTTCTCTTTATTTTCAAGGTCATATTTTTTCAGGCTCTCAAATTAGCGCACTGTGTCGCAGTAAAAAAAAAGAGGCACAGGGTATTTCATACATTTTTCTGCTGAAAGTGCAGTAAAATGTGTGATCCAGATCTTGGATACTTTTCGTTTCAATTCTAGTTGGGCAAAAATAATGGAGCAATCATCATTCTACGAATCCTAATATTTTTATAGTACACTTACCAAACCACCAAAGAGATGTGTACCGACTACTCTAGCATATACTCCGACTCTGAAACACTCTTCTTGAATCTACTGTGGAATTTTTACATTTGTACCATTACTGCCACCATTGCAATTACTGTGTTTCAGCTACAGTGTGGTAGGGAGAAGAAGCAGATTTTTCTACTTTCAGCATAACAGACACAAAATAAATGCTTTTTTTTGCTTTTAAGTGCCATCATAAGTTTACATAAAAATATTCCTTTTGCCTTGTTTCTCTTCCATACAGCGGAACGTGGTAAAAGTAATACAAACCACCAAAGAGATGTGTACCGACTACTCTAGCATATACTCCGACTCTGAAACACTCTTCCTGAATCTACTGTGGAATTTTTACATTTGTACCATTACTGCCACCATTGCAATTACTCTGTTTCAGCTACAGTGTGGTAGGGAGAAGAAGCAGATTTTTATGCTTTCAGCAAAACAGACACAAAATAAATGCTTTTTTTTTGCTTTTAAGTGCCATCATAAGTTTACATAAAAATATTCCTTTTGCCTTGTTTCTCTTCCATACAGCGGAACGTGGTAAAAGTAGTGGAATGCCTGAAAATGCTACAGTTAAAGCCTCTTCTCGTCCTTATGAATGTGTGTCCATATCAGGAAGTAGCATTCTGATATTATGAATTATTATTATATATGTCATTTTTCTGTCTGTTTCTCATGTCCGCCTTTTCGCAGTTATTTATTTGTAGCAGTTAATTTGAGTGAGGATATAATATGTACACATAGCACATTCACCCACTTTATTAAGAAAATCGTATGTTCATTGTTGACGTCATCTGTGTCAACGTTTTTAAACTGAGATGGTGGCACACGCTATAGTTTTTTATTTTCAATTTTTTTCCTCAGTTACCTCACATTTGCTGATGCCCTAACCTATTGATGAAATGAATGGTAATGAAATATCTGGAGCATTTAAAAATGTCGCCAGTATGTTCATGATTGTACCGACTACCGACCAGTAATAAATATGAGTTTCGATATGTAAAAACATCACTTAATAGTTTGAAGGTCACTAAAATTGACATTAATGAAGATTTTGATGTTGAGTTCTGAAGAACTTTTTGAACATTAAAAACAACTAATTATTTTTAACTCTGGAGCAGTCTCGCCAATTAATGACCTGGCTTGTTACACCCTACCTATAGAGATGTTGCTAATATATCGGTAGTGTATTTCAACATTTTACATTAACGAAACTTTATTGCTTAAATGGAACATTGAAATACTCCAGCAATATGAATTAGTAGAATTTCAAGTAGAAAAATAACAAAACTTAACGGATAGATGTACAAATGTTTAGAATAGCCATAGGTGATTCAGCAAAATTGGCCGCCATTACTGATCACCCCTGGTCTTGCTTGTTGAAGCTGTGGATTATTTTGGGGAACATGATGCATTTTTCTTTCAAATTTTTTACTCAGACCAAGGGCTATATCGGAGTTCATGTGAGCTAGTTGAAGCTGTGGATTATTTTGGGGAACATGATGCATTTTTCTTTCAAATTTTTTACTCAGACCAAGGGCTATATCGGAGTTCATGTGACAATTTGTGAAATTTGGGTTTACTCCATTAAAACTGGGACAAGCTTCAAGGGTTTACCGCAATCAACTAAAAGACCCAACGAGTAATATGACTGATTCGATAACTGTGGAAGGGAGTTGGTCAGTTGCTAGGTTTGTGTATTTACTGATAATTTTCATCTCATGAAAACGGAACTGTCCATCCACTGAACAATAGTTGTCCCAATTCCTACCGAACAAAATGCTAAAAGCGTACAAATTATTTGTACAAATATTTTTTCGAGAGACAGAAGCGGGCCAATGTACTGTGTAAGCATGTATCAAGTTCCGTCGCTTATAGTATTTTTCTGAAACGTACCCACCCGTTAAGTACCACACTTTACTTGGTACGGTTCATGACAAACGGTCTTTTTATCGAATGCATAATATGGTAAATTATTACGCAATGATATTCCCTTTTATCATGCTTTTCAGTTCTTCCTTCATTCCTTCCTACACGACTTTTCAAACATAGAATAGGAATGCTGTTTTCTTTAGAAAGGGAAAATGGAAACAGGCTTATCTACACATCATGAAAAAATCGTCTACAAATGGTTCCAAAAAAAAGAAAACAACTATTATCCCACGAGTTTTTCGTTTTCTCTTTCTTTTCACCGCCTCTTTCCTCTTTTCCTCCCCCACAAAAATATTTTCCCTTTGCCTGAATTTCTTTGCTCCAATTTATTCCGCTAACTATTTCCAAATCTCTTTCTTCTCAGCAGTCCATATCCACAATTTTTACAACTCCAAAAAGTAAAGTCCACTCTTCCTTCTTGTTCAACTTGCTTCGCTATTATTATTATTGTTATCATCATCATCATCTTCGCATAAAAGTGCCTTCTCGTAGCACATTGATACTTGTAAATACGCACGAATAAGAATAGGAAAGTTGCGATTGCGAATAAAAATAGAGCGTTGCTGATGTTCGCTGGCGAGTGATTCTCTCCATCTGCCCGCCTGTTTTTTCCAGGGTAAAAAAAAATCCAGAATGGAATTGTTACAACAGCAGCAGTAGTCAGTCGAGATCGTTTTATCTCTTATTTCTTCTCTGGACACAAACTTTGGTAATAAAACATGTGTGTGTGTGTAGTTTCTCTTCCTCTTTCATGAAAACCAGCCGGTTTGTTAGCATTTTGCGTAAAAAAAGCAAGTACAAAAAACTAAATGAATCACTACTGCTCCAGCTAACAACTTCAACTTTTCTTCACTTCACTTTCCTCCCGTCCTTTTGTTCCATGTCTCTTGACTCGACTCGCATAATATTTACCAACTCGGGCATGCTGCATATTATTCAGCAGAAGTAAAAGTAGCAATACAAAAAGCTTTAATCTGATTATATCCACGTGACTGTCTGCGTATATATACGTACGTAGTACTTTAGTCGCATTATTCCACTTTTGTGCTTCAGTTTATTCATTTCTTCTTTCATTGTTGCTAGTTAACTTTCTCCAAAATTTATTCGTCTTCTCACACAGCATTGCTTTCTTTCGTTAAGAGAAGTATACAAACCATGTAAAATATACATGGACAAATTGGATGAGTAGCATATGAAAGGCCGTGTATTCAAATTAGAGACAAACACTAGGAAAATACTACTCGCAAAAAAGTTTTGAACGAGGAAAGCATAAAATCCTGCTTTCTTTAGCAAAATAAATATTTTATTTATAATCTGTTTACTTACGCACCATGGAAAGGCAATGGTGAAGTGAAAACTCGTGTCGGTGTCAATATAATTCCTCACTTATTCATTTGTATTCCCCGCTCTAAATTTCCGTGTCATTTTGACTTACCGTTATTTCGAGTAGGAGCGACCACAGTGGTAAAAAATATCATTAAACATTTAAATTATATTTTTGCAACAAAAAACATTTCAATCACGCTTTTTCGTAGAGACCTTGTGAAAATGTACGAATAAAAATAGAAAATATATGGAGCATACTATTCTCAAAAAGTTATTTTCTTCTGAAAAAAGTTGGTTTTTTTATTTTTATTTTAATATAACAATAAATGCACAAAAAGTTCCATATTGTACTCAAAACATTGCATCCCAGCCACTTTCTTCATCTGCTGGGGTGCCATTTTGATCGTCAGGGTAAGTGTCAAAATTGCTTGCATCCTCGGGTCCTTCAACTTTTGGTACTATTGGTGCTGTCAGCGTTCCTCTTCGTAGCCCTTCCCAGTTAAACCCGTCAAACCATTTGTGCTTCTGAATATCTGAAATGCCTCCCTTTTGATAACCTAATCTTTCCCCAGGATTGTCTCTACACAACCTCTTTATCAAATTTACGGCATTTTTACTCATGTTCCGGGGAAATTCAATGTGATCAATGCCTTTCAATATGCAGTTGTATGTTTCCATGGGTTCTCCTCTTGCAAATGGAGGTAGCCCAGTAAGCAGCTCAAATATAAATACGCCCAAACTCCAATAGTCTGCGCTAATGTCATGACCCTTGTTCAAAATCACCTCTGGCGCCACGTACCTATAATGACAAGTTTAGTTTACAAATGGCTCGCAAATTTTTCATTGCATATTTTAGAAATAAGCTTGATTTACTCTGGCGTTCCACAAAAGGTCCAAGTTTTTCGCGTCCCACTACCCTCCAACCTCTTGGCAAATCCGAAATCTGTCAATTTTGCATATCCCCTCGAATCCAACACCAAGTTTTCTGGTTTTAAATCTCTGTAAATGATATGTCTGCTGTGCAAATAATGAAGTGCTTCGAGCACACAAGCAGTGTAAAATCTCGCTGTGTGCTCATCAAAAATCTCCTTGTCCCTCAAAATGGTCCAAAGCTCTCCACCCATGCACGCCTCCATTAGCATACACAAGTACTTGGAGTCTTTAAAAACTTTAAACAGTTTACAGATAAATTGACAGTTGGAATCCATCATAATCTCCTTTTCGCTTCGCACATGCTCTTGTTGTCCAGTAGCAACAATCTGACATTTTTTCATTCGTTTCAGAGCAAAACTACGATCTTTCAAAGTGTCTGAATCACAAACAACTACTAGCTCTACCCTTCCAAATCCTCCAACTCCCAAAGTCGCCACACTTTTTAAATTTTCCAACTCCACATGTGCAAATTCTTCATCTATTCTTTCCCGGTAGTTGTCTACTCCATCGTATCTCGACACAACTTCTTCCATTCCTCGAGTGTATTTCCAGGCTGGCCTTCTCGAATAATGACAACTCCTTGCTTATGATCCTCAGAATGCATGCACTCCACAATGTCATTAATTCTTTGAAGCTCCAAATGCCGGAGAAAGTCATTATCCAATATTGCCGATTTTATAATTTCTCTGGATCTATCTGATTTCGGATGGCTAGGCAGAGGACTCCATTGAATTAACCCAGTCGCAGTGTGAGCTGCAGCTGCTGCCGGTGGCGGATTGGGAGAAACGAATATAGAT